>VZTD01004635.1:4622-59535 GCA_013397725.1 Rhagologus leucostigma | reverse complement strand
TGCACTCACAACCAGAAACCAACCATGTCCTGGGCTGCATCCAAAGCACCATGGAGGGCATTCTGCCCCTCTACTCCACCCTGGTGAGACTCCACCTGCACTGCTGCATCCAGCTCTGGGGTCCCAACACAGGAAAGACATGGACCTGTTGGAGCAGGTCTAGAGGAGGCTACTGAGATGATCAGAGAAATGAAGCATCTCTCCTAGGAGGAAAGGCTGAGAAAATTGGGACTGTTCAGCCTGGAAAAGAGAAGGCTTCAGGATGACCTAATTGTGGCCTTCCAGTATCTGAAGGGAACCCACAAGAAAGATGGAGAGAGACTATTTACAAGGGCCTGGGGTAACAGGACAAGGGGAAATGGCTTCAAACTCAAAGACAGTAGGTTTAGATTAGATATTAGGAAAAAGGTCTTTACTGTGAGGGTGGTGGGAAACTGGGACAGGTTGCCCAGAGAAGCTGTGGGTGCCCCATCCCTGGAAGTGTTCAAGGCCAGGCTGGATGGAGCTCTGAGCAACCTGGTCTAGTGAAAAGTATCCCCGTCCATAACAGAGGGGTTGGAATTAGATGATCTTTAGGTCCCTTCCAACCCATTCTACGAATAGCTGTCAGGAACATATGTTTAAAGATTTCTTGAAAAAAAGGGTAAAAAAACCCCAAAAAACCAAACAAAAAACCCCCCCAAAACCCCAAACAAACAAAAAACCAAAACAAAACAAAACAACCCCCCCCCAAAAAAAAACCCAAACAAAACAGGAGAGCACTCACAAAAATTTGCTGCAGCCACCGAAGAATGAAATGAAGAAGTATCACCTAGAGCAGCAAGCTATGCAGAATAATCCTGTGTTATGGCATTGCAGTAGGCAGATAAGACAAACCACAAAATGTGAAAAATAGTAAGACAGCATCAATGTAGGGATTTAGAAATATTTTACAAAGATAGGAGTATGTTTGTGAGATAGGGAAGAAGACTGAATGGTTGCTTGATCAGTGAACCAGCAAAAAGTTATGAGCCAAAATAGCTGCCAAGAACACCTGCAGGCTGCTCCTCCAGCCCTTATCAAAAATCCCTTCGTTACTTCACTAAACTCTATATGCCAACATGTATCACCCCTCTGTCACCATCCCTTTCCCAAACTGGAAATGTTTAGCATCTTTTTGGATGCCACCCAAGCCCATAATTCCTGTAGGCAATTGCCTGCTCTCCATTGCCTCTCAAATGAAGCACTAGTTATCAAACTATGGACCCATTTCCATATTCATTTCGTGTACTGAATTTTCGTCAATTCTGCAATTATAAACAGAGTATTTTCAAAATATCAGAGAGCCTCAGACTACCCGGAACAGAAGAATCATGCAGGATCCATCAAAATAGCTGTTATTATTTTTGCAATTAGACTGGCAGAGGAAAAATAATTAAGTCTGAAGATTTACAAAGAAATAAAGCTGATTAAAAAAATTCCTACCTCTTTAACACGATCAAAAAGATCTCCAGAGAGACAGTTGCATATACCAGCAATCAGCACATTGCCCAACTTCCTTCATTTTCTCGGAACACTGTGCTCCTTTTTTCGCCTGAATTTCAGAGTCCTGAGAAGGCTAAGGAGACAGGCTACTAATGGAACAGGTATGAAACACATTTCCAAGAAACCCCTTGGTCTGCCATTGACCTTTCAATGACAGAATCTTTCCATAATGCATTCAATTTTCATCTGGCTACTGGATTGCGTGGGGGCCACTGACCTAAGGGGCTTTCTAAGGACATCAACAGAGTTTGAAATCTCGGGAACTGGCCTCTCTCTATGAGTCACCAAGGCTGAAGGAGGCAGTTTGGGGCTGCTGTTTGCCCTGAACACTGGGAGAGCAGAGTCTCTAACATAGTTATTGCTGAGACATATCAGAAAATGCAATTAGAATGCAAACTTTTCCCCTTAAGTCAAGGTTTTATTTTAAGGCTTAAAGGAGCTTCCAATATTGCACTTACTGGAAGCTCTGAGAAAGAACCACAGTGAGTATAAGCACATCTGACAGGGTCAAAAACCCAGCTGCAGAGATTGTTTCCCATTTACCAGTGCCTTAACTTCAGTCCGTAAGGCACAGACCAGGACAAAAAGGCTGATCACACAGCCTTGCCACATTACGGTTTTCAGGTTATAATTAGGGACAAGGTTCACAATCATGAGGATGGCAGGACTGAAGTTCAAGTCTCTGCCTGAGCACCTCCTCCTGCAGCACACACTCCTATTCCCCCTGACAGGGGTGTAAGCACCAGGTCATGCTGTTCCTCCAGAGGCCAGTCAGGTCTAGCCCTGGGCACAACCAGAGAGCCCACAAACATTCACTCTTGCACACAGCAAACCTAAGGAGTTAAGAATTATCATGTTGTATGGTTACAGAGACTGTCACAGGACAGCCACTCAACACCACAGAGAAATGGAAACTGGTAGCCTTTAAGTATAAGGTGCTGTTCACATCAAATATTTATTCCAGGGAGGTTCAAGATGGCAGTTTCATTAGAATATTCACCAGATCAAGCCTTCAATGCTCTCCACATCCATCCCATGCAACTGCCACTGATGGCCCTCTGTGCCTTTTCAGGACACTTCTAAGCACTCATTCAAATGCATATTGTGAAGGCAAAACGCCAGTAAAATACACAAACCCTTGACTGTCCTTCCAGTGCATCTTTCCCCACATGCAGAATCACAGCTCCAGAGAGTGACACGTCTCCCCTGTAGGACAAGGAGTCCAGATTCGGCACCCAGCATGCCAGAGTACAAGAGGATGACAGAGCAGCCAGATTGGATCACACGACTTCAGCAGGTCCTTTGGATATTCACAATTTTCACTCTCTGATCAGCAGTGTTTGGTCAGCTGCACTAAGTCACTGGTGAGTGGGATTTCTATTTATTTATCTATCATGAAAACTTTTCAAATTGTATCTCTGTAACATTTAAAATTCAGCTAGTCCAAGGCCTGACTTATGCCACCATCTGTGCTGTTTATCTCCTGTATTTCATTTAGACTGAACAGTGATTTGGTTTTTGCATGACAAAAACAAACGGCATTCGATAAAATAGAGGACTCGTGACAGTGAGGATAAACCTAATTTTGCAGTTTGGAAACTGCAGCACCAAAACCACTTAAGTAATTCCAGACCAAGATGCTTGGAGGAGGGAGTCAGGAGTGTTTCTTCCAACCTTTCCCAGCTAACAACCATAATACTATAGAAAGCAATTAGTTGGAAACTAACAGACAGCTGGCATTTAAAAACCCCCAAACTTTTTTTAATGAAGTGACTCTAATGCTATTACTCATAGGCCAGACTCCCTTCCTACAGGCAACAGGAAGGCAAGCTGGATAGGCACTGTTCAGGTTTGCATCCTCTGGGACACAGCAGCACTCCCAAGCCATGGGTACCCATTCACCACGGAAACAAGCCGGCCCTTCTTTTGTTCCCCTCATAAAGGGATTCAGCCGACTGGGAACATTTGCATTTGGTGGCTTGTGGGTCCAGACAGCCACAAATGTTGAGGTGACAGAAAAGCACAGGAATTTCTCTCCATGCCTCTTCCCTGTAACCCTGTTTTTATCTCCCTTCTAGCAGCCCCTCTCTGAAAGCTGTCCACTGATCAAACTGGAGCAGGGACTGTGGTCTGCAGCCACAACTTACAGCTGATTAATACTGGAGCAAGGGAAAGATGCACTTGACCACTAGTTCTGTGTCAGGTGTCAGCACCTGCCTGTGTCACTGCAGCAGCACCAAGGCAGCAGGGAAGAGGAGTGAGCAGCCTCCTGAGACAGTTCTGCTGCTCTTGCCACGCTTCCCCCTTCTCCCAAGGTATCCTGTGCTCATAAGATCACTTACAGATAGCACAAACACTACTGGAGACTTTTCCCACTGAAAACCTGGGTGATTCAGGTGATTCAAACCAGTAGAGAACTTGAAGCAGGAGATGCTCTTCCCTGAATACACACCAGGGTTTCTCCATGGAAAACAGCTGCTGTCAAATGGCGGTTCTGCACAAAAGCTAGAGGAACCACAAGCAATTACAGGCAAAATTACATATTTCATGGATTTCTAGTCATTATTGTTAAATTCTTGTGCTGTAGAACATACTTGTAGCCCCTAAACTGGGACTGTGATCCTTCTAAGATGTCCAGGTTTGACTCCTCCACCAAGCTAGATGTCTGCGTATTTGGCCACACAACAGTTGCCACAGGAACTTCCCCCTGCAGCATCACACAGCCTTGCTCACCCACTGGATCACGGCTGCACTGGGCAGAGAGGGGGTGTCATGGACCAGGCTCATGGAGGGAGGGATACCCACCTAGCTGTTATGTTAGCAGAACCTGAGGTCTCAGCTCTTTAACCACCAAAGTTACAGCTCCAGAGTTCTGTTTTTCTGCCTGTCCCACTGTTATCAGCAGTGCACAGGACAAAGGCACAGAGACGCAGGCAACATGCAGAAAGAAACAAGTTCACAAGGCAGAAACAAGGCACTGATCAACTGAAAAACACTGAACAGGAGTGTATAAAGGGAAGGGTTAGAGAACAGAAAATGCAAGGAAAAATGGAAGGTGTAGGAGGCAGGACAGAAATAGGAACAAGACCCCTGAAAGGGAAAGCTGCAAAAAGCAATCTGATATTAACAGCAAAATCCAAGAAGTGCGGCTGCAGCTCCTACAGGCAGGTTTCTGCTCAAGTTCATTAGTTATCCTGAGCTTCTGTGGCAGAAGTGAAGCAGAGCCACAACCTCAGCACAGTTCTAGACAGAAAAGCAAATCCAATCTCCTTCCAGAGGGTCACTAAATTTGCTGTATTTTTTTTCCCACGATGACATAGCAATGAGGTCAGATCCTCCCCCCATGAAGTTAACAAGCTCCAGCAATCCCATGTCCTCCCCCTCAACGGAGTTTCTCCCTGCAGAAGAGGAGAGGAACTGGACAAGGCACACATTCATCTCAGCCTACTTCTAACCTACTTCTGGAAATGGAATGACCAGAATGAGAAGTTTGGTCATAGTCCAGTCTGTATTTTTTTGCAAAAATAGTCACTAAAGAGAGTCTGCTCCAGACATCTTTCAAGCCTAGTATTCTCACCAAAAAAATCATGCCTGCAAGATGTGAGGCACCGTGATGCCAGGCTAGATGCCATGTCAGGTTCAGAGCCTAGCTGGATTATATATACACTACCCTTTGTGCAAAATGAGATCAGATGCTTGCTGACACTGAAAGGTGTCCCTTGTACTGCACATTCAACCCAGACAGGCCGCACACCTGGGTGCCCCTGCACTGGAGCATAGGAGGGAAGGAGGCTTGCTGTGCATCTCACTCCAGCTATCACTGGACTCTGAACGGGACAAGTGAGACCACTTGATGGCTCCATACAATACATCAGGCTGTCCTGGCACCTTCTCTCCTCCCAGCCTCAGGAGATTGCAGAGAGAAGCTAAACGGAGCCAGAAAGCAGCTGAGCAATTCAAACACCTTCACATGTTTTCTTCTATTTTAACTGCAGTGTCCTCATCTTTACTTGTCTGCTCTCGTTTCTCACATGACCAATCTTCACGGCCCTCCATCATCCCTAATATTGAAAACCATTGCTCCCAAAAAGCCTCCTTGTAGCTATGGTGTCAAATATTATTGACCTCTCCCCAGACCGAGACTGCATCCTGAGGAGTCAGGGCAGGCCACTACCCTGCATCCTATACCTTTACAGCACTTTACTCTAGGACTAAGACTTTATTCTAGGGTAACCAATCCTTGCTGCTGTAATAAACACAAAGGTGCCCTCACAATTGGTTTGACTTTATCAATACCTCTAGTGTGGCTCTCCGATGCCAGGTAGTGAACCCAGCAGCAGCAGAACAAGTACACACATCAAATCAGGGGAGCTCTCAATTGTCTGAAAACATCATGCACCTGGAGAGGTACTGTGGTCTGATGCTGCCTCAGAAATAGCTCAAGAGATAACAGAACTTATCTGGTCCAAGGCAAGTTTTCCTACTGAAACATAACCTGGTTTACGCAGAGGCCGAGCATCACCTTTCCCTTACATGCACCTGAGACCTCTCCTTTCTGCTTTCAGTGCCCATGTGCCTCTGACACTAAAAGAATTTTACATACTTAATGTCGCAGTAGCTGCCAGAGGATGAAATAACATCCTGACAGCAGAATTACTACAAAGAACACATTCAAAATCCACAGAGAAGGCAAAGGTTGCTCAGAGGTCAAAGTACCCTGGGATCGCCCATATCATTTAGGGACAACACTGGAGAAGGTGAGCAATAAAAGCACAAAGAGCACAGTATTTTTTTTTTTTTTTAAATGAAGACATCCAGAATGGATAGAATGTGTTTCTTCAGAAAACCTAGATAAAACAGCCAGTGTCAACTTTCATCAGAACAGTATTTCCAGATAGAAAGATGAGACTTCATTTGAGTTGCCCTGACTATAATGCACTTTGGGTAAAAAAACACAGCAAAAATGGTCAGCAAGAGCTTGCTCTGGTTTCAAAGCTACCAAGCGTCACCCTGAAAAATGTAGAATGGTGCCAGGCAAAGCAAGAGACAAATATACTTGATAACACCTACAGAAAGTTTACTCTTAGCTCTACAAGATGGGAAGTAGAAGAGGGTCCTTTGGGGACTGAAAACAACTATAAATTATTAAACTTGTCATTGCTTTGAAGTTCATCAGAAAACTACACCAAGACACAAAGTCTTGGGAGAAAGAGACTAAAGGAAATTACCATCACCATCTGCTTCCAGCCGAGAGACAAACCCTACAACACCATACTCCCAGCTGCAGGTCCTATATAGGACTGGAAGTATCCATCAGGCACATGCAAAGAGCATGTCTAAAGCAGAAAACAGGCTACAGTGACAACTCAACCCAGGACAGATCTGCAAGACCCTGCAGCTTGCTAGGCTAAGTAGAGCAGCAGATTAGCACAAGTAGACAGGATGTGCTAGCCTCAGGCCCACGGCAGTCAGGAAAATCTCTGCGCGGGGATCTCCTGTATTTTGGATTTTTAAGATTAGCCCAAGGAGAGTCAGCTCAGCTCTCTCTGTAACTGTTGGTATAAAAATAACCCATCTTCTGTCAAACAATACATAGCTAAACCTTGTTATAGGTTGTGTCATACTCCCTTCAACTATGGTCTTATGCCCCCTTATACATTTTTGAAGACAAGTCACGAAGTCCTTGAGGAAGACAATGAAAAGACATGACTAAGCAGGGAGAAGAATTTTTAAATTAATGCACACCATTAACTAATACTGATATTAAAAGACATGGGAAAAGGAGGGAAAGGAAATGAATAGAAAGGGAGATAATGCTTATCTTCTTTTCAGAAAAGAAATGTTCATTTAGTAAGTGGGGAGGTGAGCAGGAATTCAGCCAGACAAGTCAAGGAGATGGTCACGTAGCTACACGTGGACTGAACCAGTATAACAATGGTCACTATTTACCTAAGACACTGAAACTACCCACATTTGGATATTTGTTTAAAGCACAGTTTACAATTATTTCTAAAATAATGTTTTCCCCACATTTGGTAGTAATAGAACAGATTAACAAGGTAATCTAGCTGGCCACTACAGAAGTCTAAAGAAGCAGGCACTGTACTAGCTGCAGGCTGAACCTATCTTGAGCCAAGATAGCACTTTAGATTACCGTCAAATCCTGCCTTCCTAAATGCTTTTCCAAATGTACTCCTATTCCTCTCATGTTTTTAAAATAAAGCATGATAGCAAGGTCAAAACAATCAAGGAGATGGGTAGCCACCTGCACTAAAGCCATGGATGAGAATGTCTTGGGATACTGTGGAGATAAAGTTAAAGGAGTTAAAAGAATAAGAACTGGAGATAAATAAAAGAACTGGATGGATTCAAGAAAAATAAGTCAGCTGAATGCTGCTAGATACAAAGATAGTGCTTCTGCTTCTGGAAAGCCTGCAGCCACGGGTCCCTGGAGGCAGAGAAGGTGTAGTGGGATGTGCTACTGTACAAACAGTGCGACTTGGGAACACCTATCAAAAAGATACCAGGATGTGACTGACTTCATCTAACTTCATCCAGCCACCCAGACTCACTAACCTGGCGCTGGTGGTGGCAGAGGAGCCCATCACAACTTTAAATGATTCTTTTCCTGTGCTTGTTATCTATACAGTTGGTAATCCTGACTCAGGTTTGGAACCAAAATTTGCATATGATTCTAGTCCAAAGAGTATCCAAAGACATTCATTTGGTTACAGAGCTAACAACTGACATGTGGATCATGTGGATCACAGATCAAAGTGAAAAGATCAGCAAATTTGTCTACAATTTGAGAATCAACTTAGATCTTACATTAGACAGCATTCAAAGATAACACTCTGAGCTCTGATTATATCTTCCACACCCTGACTTCATGGTTACCAAACTGGCCCCGGATTAAAGAACTGTTCATAGTAGTTGTAATTATAACTTTTGTTTATATATACTGTCGTTAGATATATACTGCTGTTAGACACATATTGTTTGTAGATATTTAGAATACAGTCTCGACAAGGTAGAGGCTTTGTCAAGCCTCTAAAGGGGGGGAATGATGCCTTAGGTTTTAACTTTTCTATTTTTCAAATCCTGTACTGCTTAGTATGTAACTCTGAAACTTCATATAGCCTGTTAGCTACTGTTCCCTCATTCTGGTTAGACATAACAACCCCCTCTAGGTTTGTTCTCCAAGGACACTTTCTTGTCCCAGGCCCCAAAATACGTAAACTAAAGCCTCTGACAGGGGGAGCAAACCTGGGGTAATTACATCCCTACCTGAAATCGTAATTGGATAATTAACCCTGATATGCAAATGGACCAAACTTATAAAAGTGTGAAAAACCCATGACCCAGGGTCCATCTTGGGTGGAGCTCCTTGGAGGCTTTTGACTGCCCAAGGTGTGCTTTTGAAGGCCCTTCAAACAAATACCCACTTTTATTCTCTTAGTCTTGTGTAGCCTCTGTTTTCAGGTAGCTACTTCAAGGCCTCAGTTCTGCTTTATTACACTTGCAATCACTTTCCCTGTGGCAGTGGCCCTGAACATTTAACAAAACATTTTGTATGCTCAGCAAGCACCTTGAACACTATGTCCAGCCTGAAGTATTTTATATTATGTGTTAATACACTTTTTGCCTCTGAACACCAAGCAGGGTAGGCTATGTATACAAAGCAAGCAGAACAGTACATCAGATTTACTACAGGTTTAAATACCGAGTAAGTAGGACCATATATTTTTAATTTGTAATTCCAGTTTCCAGCTTGACCTACTCTGCCTGTGCAGCGCAAGCACAAGATTGCAAGCACCAAGTTATCCAAAAGGAGCATGTGCTGCTTATTTTGCTCTTAATTTTAAGCAGATTCTGACTCTGAACAGATTTTCAGAGAACATGAGTCACTTGCCTTGATCCTGCACAAAACAACAGTTTCTTGATGGAGCAACGGGAATGGGGACAAGTTCTGTGCAAAGAGACTCAATTTAAATTGGAAGGTTCCATAAGATCAACAAGCAGGCACGGCCACAGGAGCCCTGCAGAGTCTGCCACAGCTTTAGGAGAAAAACTGGTGCATTTATAATAACAATTACCCTGTCATCAACCAACAAATACAGAGCGCCTTCCCATGGACGAGGGGTTGGGGTCGGGTTTAGGGTCAGGGTTGGGTTGTTAGGGTTGGGTTTGGGGTTGGGTTTGCAGTTAGGGTTAGGGTAAGGGTTAGGGTTGAGTTTTGGGTTGGAGTTAGTGTTTGGGTTAGGATAGGGTTTGGGGTTAGGGTTTGGGGTTAGGGTTACGGTTTAAAGGTTAGGGTTAGAGTGAGGCTTGGGTTTTGGTCTTAGCGTTAGGGTATGGGTTTGGGGTTAAGGTTAGGAGTAGGGTTAGGGTTTACAGTTAGGGTTAGGATTAGGTAAGTGTTAGGGTTGGGGTTAGGGTTTGGAGTTAGGGTTTGGGTAGCGTTAGGGTTTACGGTTAGGGTGTAGCGTAGGGTTAGGGTAAGGGTTTAGGATTAGGGTTAGGGTCAGGGTTAGTGTAGGTTCAGGCTTAGGCTTTGGCTTAGGGTAGGGTTAGGCTTAGGGTTAGGGTCAGGGTTAGTGTAGGTTCAGGCTTAGGCTTTGGCTTAGGGTAGGGTTAGGCTTAGGGTTAGGGTCAGGGTTTGGTTTGGGTTAGTTTTAGGGTCAGGGTTATGGCTGCATTAGGATTAGAGTTAGGGTTGGGTTAGGGTCAGGTTTAGCAGCAGGGTTAGGGTTAACATTTGGGTTTGGTTAGGGTTAGGGCCTTCTGACTTGTATGGACATTACAGCAGTTACAGCGCTTATAACACAGCAAACAAACAAGAGAGCTATGATGTTGTAGCCCCAGCATAAATCCAGCACCCTGTGCAGCCAAATACATTCTTTCAATAAATATCAGTGGAAAAGTTCTAAGATGTGTTAAACTGCTGCTTCACACAAAACTATGCTTTTAAACTCAGTGAAAGTGATCATTTCCCTTCTTCTCATTTTACAGAAGCATCAAGGAGCTCCAACGATAAAAAGGTGAATTTAGCAGTTCTAGGCCAGAGCTTTATGTTTCAATTAATACACATATGCCAGCAACAGAATTTCATTCTAATGTCTTAGTGAGTTTTTAAAAGCATTTAATAACTAAGTGGTTGTACTAGGCCGTTCCTCTTCCCAGAGTTTTTTTTTTTTAAGCTTTGCACAAATAAAGACAATGTTTTCTTGCATTGAAATAGGCAGTACGGGAGTCCTCCAGAGAGCAAATACCAGCCCACAAATTTAAGGAACTGTAACTGTAGAGACAGAAAAAAAAAAATTAAATTATTCTAAATTCACTTAGGAACAACTAACTTCCATATATCTGGATTCTACATCCAGTTTTTAAGCCAAGGATTATGCTCTGGTTTACGGTGTAGGATCAGAAAGCTCCTTAAGTTTTGCAATTCACCTACATGCACTCTAGGTTACACATTAAAAGACTTTTTAGTTTGTAACCCAAGAATATTGTGGCTGGGAAAGAAAATTCAATGTTCATTAGTTTAATGACATCCTGGAGCCAAATTCACTGTCAGATGTTATGTAATCTTCCCCATTGATTTCCCAAGGCAAGATGACATGTGCAGCCTGCCAAAGACAAACTTTCATATTATTTAACAGTTGGAATAATGTGTATGACAGGGATTGAAGGCAAAACAGCAAATTAGCTTTTAAATGAAAAATAATAATGGGATAGATGTTAACAACGGTCTCTGCCTGGCAGGGAAGTGTTGAGTTCTCCATGCTGAGTCACGAAAGAAAAGGTCAACAAGCAGAGCCCACTCTCAACCAACTGAATACCAAGGAATTCTTGCCTTAATTACATGTGAACTGAATCAACTCAAACAAATCTTTACAAATGAAACCTTCTAAAAAAAAAGGAAATGGAGAACTCGGTGCAAAACCAGCCACTGGCAAAAGGTTCCTTGACACATTCATATTGGAAAATATTACTGTTGCCTCAAGACATCAAATCAAATATGCCCTAATTTGTTTTACAGTAAATTCGGGAAAGACGGGACGCAAAGCTCTGTCAGCACACAAAAACACGACTCTGAAGTTGCTTAGAGACTGTCAGGCTCGCTTGGCCAAGCTAGACAACGCTAAGAAAGACTACGAATGTTGACAACAAGTGCATTTCTATGATCTCAGTTGTAGAGTTTTACATATTTTGCTGTTCATAGCAAAGACATCCTTGTAAACCAGCAGACCTTTAAAAGAACAACCAAGGCAGAAGCGTGCATTTACCCTGGCAGCACTGTACCAAACGCTTCTGAAAGTTCTTCTGGTTACTCTGTCACTATTGCACTCAGGTACCACGTCTAACTGGAAACATTTTGCAGATTGGTTTCTTAGGTTGGGGGTGACTTAAGATTAAAGTGAGTAAACTCACTTAATTTCTTCAGAACACTAGAGACTCATTAACCAAGTAGTGCAGTAATGAACACTTGTGCCGTAACTTGCTGCCTAGGCAACAAGGGACTGTATTTATCAAGCGTGAAATTAGCATTGGAAAGTAGCTCCTATGGAAATTAAGTAGAAACTGTTGTAGCACTGCAGCTTCCCACTGAAATTTGAACAGTTGTGATGCCCTCCCGAAAGAACTCAAATATTTGGGTGGGCTGGGGGGGAAAGAATTTTTCCTCTGTTGCAGAGGTAACAGTAGCTCCCATTAAAGTATTTAAGAGTCACAGTGGTGTGAATTCAACTAGAGAATTAATTAGCAATTCTATAATAGCATACCATAATCCAAATAGTAAGTGAGTGCCAAACTGAAGGTCTGGAGAGCAAGAGAAGGAAGGGACTAAGTTTTTCGTATATTAGAACTATGTATCGTATTTGCTTTATCTTCTTAATTTTTCCAAACACCTACCCCCGCTGAAATTCAACATGTACTGTGCTTGAAGGCTTATCTGCAGGTAGTCTAGCAGGAGGATTAAAGTGTTTTGGCTAATTAGACAGAGACACTCTTAGCTCTTTTCCAACAGGGAAGTTTTGTGAACTTCCACAGCAGAAGCCTTCACAAGAGAACTATTTCTCCACCAAAACAGAAGAAAGCTGAGCCTGTCCTGCTGAAGAATTTCATGGTTCATCCTTGGCCCATTCCAACAGACTCAGTGAAAAGCTCACATTGGCTGTAAAACGAAAGACCTCTCAATTTCATCTCATTTTCATCATCCCTTGAAAGTTAATGTCATATACTTAATTCAGGACACAGACACAAAAAAGCTCTATCTCCTTGTGAGCCTTCATAGAGGATCTCCTCCTAAAACTTTCAGCTTTTCCTAAGTGTTCTCGGTTTCAACCATGCCTTTCCTGATACTAGATGACTCTGGGTCCTGCTATTCCACAATGGCTGATCTATTCCCCCATTCCCATTGGCACTGCAGCCTGGCCAAAGCAACAATCAGACTACAGAAGGTGTAACGGGGTTCATTAAGAGAAGGGAAAAAAACATTAGTGACTTCAAAGCCTTGGCAGAATAGAGTTAATTTTGCCAAACCAGAGCTGCTAGCTATGCCTGATGAGATTAAAGTACATCCCATGAACAAGATTCATTAGAACATACTAGCTCCACTGGGAAAGCTATTCCCTGGCCCCCTAAGTGTCTTCTCATCACTAACCTACTTACAAAAAAAACCCCAAAACTATGCAAAAGCCTTGTGCACCCAAAGATAGAAATTCCCATACAAAACACTACACAGGAACATGGTCTATAAAACTGGACAAAAAGGCCTTCAAAATAGCAGAGGATCTGACAATCATTTGAAAACCTCCACATTTGCAATCAGACATCACTGTGGATGAACACCACCACCAGGCCTGAACTGAAATAGCAGATAAACATCTGCACTACGTATCTTTAGCAAAGTTGTTTTAGGTTTCATCAAGACTTACTATCCTAAGGTGAACAAGACAAAATTAGACCCATGGAATGCCTGAAACTCAGGTAAAAGTTTGCTTGCTTGACTAAGAGGCACTTCTCATATATAAACCGAAAAATTATTACAACTGACTTGAGGTCACACCAAAATCTGTGTTTCTTGCAAACAAGCATGATCACATACATAGTCACATAAGCGGAATATTGGCACAGATGTGATCCCAAAGGTGGGAGAGCTGAGGAAGTTAGGATGCACACAACAGCGACCGAGCTGTGGTGATACAAGCAGTGAACTACAGTCAGGGTAGGTGTGTGTTCACAGCTCATTAACTCCGCTGGGTAACTGCCTATATGGAAACTCTTCCCTCGCAGTGACACAAGGCAGCCAGCTCCACTTCTGCCCAGGGGTCAAGCTGTGTTGCAATTAGCATGTTATTTATCCCCTCCGGGAGCTGCCTGTGTAGGCCTGCCACGCGAAACAAAAGCCAGTGTTGCTCTCAGCGAACAGCGCAGGGTAGCACATATTGTAACAGAAGCAAGATCAAACAACTTTCTTTCTGTTCAACAACTGCTTGGCTTCAGTGAGAAATGTGCCAAACACTCCTTTTTTAAAGGAGGCTGCAACAAAATGAACACTTTTCCACAGAGCTCCTTGTTTAGGGAAATGCCAACAGATGAAGGAGTTGCAGCAATACAGTTGTCCGCAGATGGCAGTGCCTGCAGAAGGACATGAGAAGTGACGTGACAGACTCTATTCAGAACAAAGCATGGTGATTACAGTAGGCTAAAGATGCATCCTAAAGGACAGGAAGCAAGTAATACTGCTCCAGTTGTGTAATCTTCCCATATTCTCCTTGAGAAAGGCAGGCAATAATGAGCAAACCACCCCTCTTCTCCACCTGCACCGCCATCGCAGCCTTGTTTAACAGGCACATAGTATCACTTTTAAACCACAGTAACAGAGCAGAGCTATGCCCACAGCTTCAGCAGAGCTGAATGGATTTTCTGTAGAAATAGCTGAAAGAAGTGTGATCAAAGACTGCCCCAACCCACAAACTCTTCTCTCCCCAGGGCCAACAGCAGATGGCAAGGGAGCAGAAGCACACAGCAAGCAGTCAGCAGCCTTCCAAAGGATGTTCCTCCAGCCCCCAGCAATTCAGTTGACAGGCTATTGGTGATGTCTGGCTATTAGCAGAAATTAGCCCACAGAATTTTTCCTGTTCTTTTTACAGTGTACTGCAAATGGTAAGAGCAAATGAAGGTTCAAAATATATGTTGTTGGCTCGTCACTGGCCAACTCAGATCAAACGTTTCCATACAGCAATAGGGAAGCAAGGTTAAAAAAATTTAGTAAAAATTAGAAATGTGACAGCAATTTCATTCAATAAAAGCAATGAGCACATCCATAAAGACTACCAAGAAGCATGACAAATACAAACAAGGACCATTCCCAAGATAATTCACCAGGATTTGCTCAGCAGGGCTAACAACTTCATTTTTTATCAGAGCACACTGGTTTAGGATCTATTATCCTTTCTCTTAACCACAGTAATTATGCCTGTTTTATAACAGAAGTGCATGCTCCTTAGCTAGCCTGCACAGAGAAAGCTCGATTTGATTCTGAGATCCAATCCAGAATCTCATGAACTGAAAAGACAACACCAGTAAAACCTAACAAGTGTTACACAGATTTCAGTTTTGATCATTTCTTCCTCACCAACAATATCCCTCTTAGAGATCAATATACTCATTACAGAAAACAATACAAATCTATGCTCTGCTGGGCTTGGGCTCCATCACATTGTGAAGAACTATTCATCAATTGCCCATGTTTAAGAATAGCAATAAGCTTACCTTTATACTCGGGAAATGTTAACTTAAAAAGGAAACAAATCTTTAGGCTTAATTTAAATTCGTGGTTGACCCTCCATGCCTAGATTAGGTGTGGCAGATACCTTCCACCACCACCAACTCTCCATCAGTTTCCTTCCTGGTTCATATGTACCTATCAAACCAGCCCCACTTCAACAAAAACCTTGCCATTCAAATAATAGCCAAGACTTAGATGTACTTAGACAGGTACGTCCAAGCATGCAGAGAGATTTGAAGCTACAACACTGCTGAGAAGCGTGTGCTGACAGGCAGGGGAAGAGAAGGTAGGTAAAAGTACTGCCTGACAGCAGGAGGAAACGCTAGAAGCAAAGCCACATTCCAAATATCAGGTAATCATTTTCCTTACTTAGGTCAGGGGAATCATCTCAGTCACATATTGTGAGCCTGCTATTTTTGTACAGACCAGCTTTCACACTGAGCAGAGACACTATGCTTCCTGGGTTTTGTTTTTTTAAAAATAATCCTTAAGAAGACACTGATGCCAATTCCAACACTTAAAGCCTTACACAGGTCAGGCCATCTGTTTCTTAACTTGGAACAGGAGGAGAAAAAACTGGATAAAACCACCTTCCCCTAGCCTTTTACAAAAATCTAAAGTAGAGAAACACTTTGCAATAAACCCCAAATTACCTAGCATACACTGTCTGTGTTTCGTCTTAATCCCACTACAAAACATTTTTAAAGAAACGAAATCAGCAGTAATGAAAGCACCTCAAGAATCTACCCAAGAAAATTACTTCCCAAAAGATATCTTATGATTCAGTTTTTATTACCTCTACAAAATTTATCAAGGTCAGATTTGTTTTAGTTTGGGAGTTTTTTTCCTTAGACAGGTACAGGGAGAGTTCTTGGTAAAAATCAAAAGAAGACCAAGTGGAAGGGAGAAGGAAACCTGTTGGGAAAAAATGCAAGCATAGGACCACCAGTTAGTCTTCTGGTGTCCGTCAAAACCTGAATCCAGTACGGACTTTCTCATGGACTGTACATGAAGAGGGGTCTAAGAGAGGAAGATGCAGCTTTTCTCATGATGAAAGAACAGCTAGCAAAGGGCAGTACTGTTCTTCCCCACACAGCAGCAGTATTGTCAGACATCAACAACTCAAACATGCTTTGAAATAGTTCTTGCTTTCTCATAATTCATGACCAAAGAATTATAAAAAGCAGTTATCATGGCTTGGGTTGTTTGAGGTGCAGTGGAAATGGTGTCTGACCACGTAGGTCACATTTCCACTGCAGAAATGCATGTACGTCTTCATCTCTACTAGAACTCTCACCCCAGTCCCTGGTATCCACTCCATCTTTCTTGATTTGACCACCCACAGGAACCTTTCAAGACCCCTGGTATATACAGATCCTATCTCTTTTGAGTGGTGAGCAAGTTCATTAAAGAGGAGAAACTGAGCTCCACAGAATTAAAAGGAAGATTTGCTACCAAGTTTGATAGATAATTTAATTTGATTTCTTAGTCAAGAATTGCCTGCAGAAAATCAGGAAAACAATGCTGGAAATAAAGCCAGCATCAGTGATGTCAGGCTGGTAAGACTGTCAAGTATAAACACTCTATTTTTTCCTCCTCCTCAGAAGATTAAAATCACATAATTTTTAAGTGTATTTATAAGAAGATCTTAAAGCAGGGCCTTTGGAGAAGTGGGCTCTCAAAGTCCTTGCTTCAACCCATTCAAAGCATCATATTTAAATCAGATTGCTTAGAAAACAAATGAGCAGGCCGTTTTTCCCACAGTTTTACAGACTGCTACGCAGGAATTCAATTGCATCTAGGAGGTTAAAAACATGTTTTCCATACACTTCTCTGCAACAACAATGAGGGCAGTGCAGAGCTAACCCAGGGCTGAACAGCAAAACAGTCATATCTGCAAACGTGCACATTCTTGGCTATAGCTGTTTACAGGTTTGTGATTCATAATTAATACCCCCAATGAAAACAGCTACTCGTGTCTGAAAGCCCTAAAGCCACAACGAGCTAATTACTAATAAAAGCTCTACAGTCTCGGTTAAGCTGTGGGAATGCAACCAGGCACAGCAAATAGTGCAATGGTGGCAAAGCTTGAACACTCTGGCTACTTTTTGATAAACCAGTCTCAGTTCTGTCCCTTTCCTTTGCCCTCGAAAACAAAACATCTTGCTCCCCAGTACAACACAAAGGAAGACAAAGAGACAAGACAGCCAAAGCAGGAAAAACAAAACAAAATACAAAAAACCCACACCCAGATGTCTCATGGGACACTGGGGAGCTTCAGTGCAGCCATCACCTGTGGTCAGGCTGGCAGCAGCAGCAGGACACACTGAGACGTGCTGTGCAACATATATACCGGATCTAAATGTTGCTTTTTCCTGGAAGAACAAACTGGTTTGAGAGCTACAGATTTATTTTTTTTTTTAAGGACTGTTAAAGTTCATTTTCCAGGGGCAAAAAGGCCAGAAGTGGCTACCATGGCCAGAAGTGTAACAAAGACCTCCAGACATATTTTTCCTCAGTTTCTCTCACACACTTCAAGTTTTTCATGGTCCCAGCAGACAGTACAGTAAGTTTTCCAGTGTTTGAAGCCTTTTAGATTTAAAAAGAGAAGTACCAACATGGCTCTTAAATCAGCAACGAGGTAGAACTTTGTCAGATCCCTTGTGGAGAAGCCTCAGGTAATTAGATAAAGTTAGAAACTGCGTTACCCAGGTATGTGGCACAAGTTTAGCTGCTGCCTGTACACTAGGGAAGTCTACTCCCATCAGGCTGTGATTGAGATCAACAAGCCAAGCAGCTGTGTGGCATGCCTCGTTGGAAGCTCAGCACACATAACTACAACATAATTTGGTTTATAAAAATCAGTATGGATAGAAGTTTCAACACACTGTTTGCAGATTAATAGCTGTTGTCCTTATGTTACTAAGCAGTCAATCCACAAAGAGAAAATTCAACAGAGTCAGGATCATCTACCCCTCGGACTGTGCCTTTAAGCAGTTTTGGTACCAAGAAAAGGGAAGTGTTCTTATCACCCACGAGCGGCTGTCAGTGCCGGGACACGCTCCGCTGAGCAGCGCATCCCCACGGTGCACTCTGCTCACCCAGCCCCAATTAGCAGGGATGGTAGCAGAGATGTTCCAACCCATCATGAGACAATTATTACTGCTAGATCATAGCAGAAGCAATTGTGTCAATTAACAATGAGGTTGACTAGAGGTATTTGTTCTGAAATTTGGGATTACAAGGTCAGGACAATGCTCTATTAGCATCAAATCTCAAAGGTCATCTTTATTTTCCTGCTGGCTTGTGTATGACTGCTGGCAAGCTGTAAAACAGCAGCACTTTCTGAGGGGTCTGATCTGTACTTCAGTGCTGCTGCTGAGTGTTTGGTGGGTGAAGAAAAGGAGTCAGGAAAAATAATTCGGACATAACTCTTGCAAAATTCAAGCAATTCATGAGAACAAGCTGCTCTGTTTGGGCATAAAACAGGGACAACAGACCAGATGTGAGTAGCAAATATTCATGGAGCTATTTATTTTTAAAAATAGGTCCTTAAGCACAATGCAAGTTGACTGACTGATAAATCCCCCCTCTTTGAAAGAACAACCATTTCTCATATTTAAGAAGTTAATCTTGTTCACTGCTGCATTCAGATTTCGGTTCGTTGTTTTATTTTAATCAATAACCATTGCTTCATGAAGATGAACTGCTCTAAGTGTTTTGGAGGATTCACATGTGTTTTGTGAGTTGGGTGGTCAAAATGGCATAAGTTTGGACAGCTACAACAGAAATTGCCACCGCAGCACTTTGGTTATGACTAAAAGGCCTCCCAGCACTGTGACCAGACCTAATTCTCTACCAGAGGAGGAATTTGCAGGAATGGAGAGAAAAGAGCAGGTGGTAACTCTTGCTTAAGACACAGCATTGCTACGTTCCCTTCGGAGCAAGACTTAATATTTAGTATCCACACAAGCCTGTTGGTCACTATCCAGTGAAAAAAGAAGTGTTGTTTTTACTTCTCAAGAGCATGAACATTTTACAAATGTAAAATTAACAACTCCTTTTCAGCAAGGCAACAGAGCATTCTAAGACAGCTCCCACACCAGCTGCGTACAGAACCCACATGTCTGATGTGAAATGAGTCCAGAAGCATCAGGGTGAAGATGCATCAATTCCTTTCTCTTGTGCACAGTCTTCAAATATTATCAGTATTGATCATGCCTTTAAGTCAGACAAAAATTTGGACCATCTCCAGACGCTTAAGTAAGAGCGGCCAAAAGAGCCAGTCTTCCAGCTGCCAGAAACACAACACAACCTTGCTACGAGACAGGCTTCTGTCACAGCAGATTTTCAGCCCTGTTGAAACAGAAGGCGAGAAGCTTTGCTATACTTGTGTTCAGAAAGGCATGAAATATGGCTTCCTGTTTGATGTGTGATATCAAAGCAGGGTTAATTTGCAAATTGCCCCAACAGAGTATGACCATGAACATGACCCCAGCCCAGTTCTAAACATGAGCACGTGTGCGTGACTGACATAAGGTCTCTCCAAGTGGTTTGAAAGAGCAGAAGACCAGAAGCAGAGAGAAGCTTCCCTTATTCCAAAGGGCTTAGAATAGATGCAAATCTTAAAATGTTCATCAGCACTTTTCCTGTGTTCAGCACTGACGTTACCATTGAAGCACCAGGACAATTTGGAAGAGCTGCTGAAGACAAGCTGTTAAATCATCTGGAGAGCATCTTAAGAGAGTGGAATATATCAGGTTTTCCCCTCCCCTACCTTCCCACACAACACAAGCCTGCAGGCAGTGTTTCACCGAGCAGTAAGTCCAGAGTGAAGCCACAAAGAAATCTTATAAGATAAAGAGCAGAAATAAATAGTTAAAGAGGGTCAGTTTTCACTGCTTATTCCTTATCAATAGCCAAGCTGTAAGCTAAGGAGATGCATCCTTAACCTGCAGAGTTGACTGCCAGACCTTTTCCATTCTGAACTCTAATGTAACTATTACATGAACTCATTCATTAACATCACAGATACTACACAGAAGTCATCACTTAAGACTGCTTTGCTTTTGAGTGACCTTGCAGTCACTTCTTGCTCTGCCTGCAGGAGATCATGTGAAGTAGATGATCAAGCCTGGCAAACTGGTGACATTGCTACGGATTTGACACTGTTCTGGTATAACACAACACAGATAAGACAAATCAACAAAAATCCCTTGTTATTCTTAAGTAGAATTCCGGTAGAATTCTTAATTCCAGTTAGAGGGCTTTTTTTCCTCAGCTTAGTTTCATTAGTCAACATATTTTATAACAGGAAGAGTCAGTGGCTGATGAAGGCTTGAAGGCTGCCTATGGAGTTCAGTGGTTTTGCCAAAGAAAAAAGTTTGTAACTGCTTGGCAGAGGCCTGATTTTAAACAATACTCACCAAAAATTAAGACACATGGTTACATGCTGCATAAGACAAAAGTTACATGCTGCACTTTGTTTCCAAACAAAAGGGAAAAGGTGAGTTACTTATTTGCCATTTTTTTAAGATGAAGAGGGAGCTGACTGACTACAAAACCTAGAGCAGTGAAATACTTTGGAAAGTTTTAGCTGAACATTATGAAGTCTGCAGAGCAAGAGCACCTTTCTTATTCCTATGAAAGACCTGACTGGCTGTGCAAGTCTCGGGGCAAGATTAAGGCCCATCATTTCCATGGATGGGTTTATTATCTGCACACGTAATTCCATGAAAACCCTTGAGCATATGATGGTTCCCTACTAACCTGCCCCAAATTCAGTGCATGCCTTTATCACCAAATCAGCGCATGCAGCTTACAGCACCAAAGCTGTGTATCTCACAGTAATTTTCCACCTCTCCAATAAGCAGATGTCTTCTAAGCAACCTCCAAGTTCCTGCAACTTGCTTTTTTTTTTTCCCCTTCAATATTCCATCTTGTACCCAGGATTAAAGTCAATTTATACCTGCAACATTTATTAACATTTCTGTTTAGACTTACCTAGGATATTGGCAAAGCTCCAAGATAAACAATTGGATTCAAACTCTGAATTCCTGTTTTAAGTAGAATGTATTTGTGTTTATTTATAGCCACTGTATCAATTTTATCTGATGATTTATAGAAGTCACATCCGAGTCATCTCTGTGGAGCTCCGAGTCAGCATCCACGTTATCAGCTTTGAACTCACAGAATAAGGACAGTGGAGTCAGTTGGGTCAGTATTTGCAAAGCAGGTTGCTGAGCTGCTTTCCAGAACAGTAACAATTTAATAGGTGTGCTTCTTCCTAACTCTAGCCATGACACCTGCAATGTTACACCATTTTACAGCTGCCAAAGAACTTCTAGCAATGACTAGTCAGAGAATGGTCGCCCCGAAGGAACAGGATTCCAAATATTGCCATCACAGAGGGGCAAGTGCCTTTTTCCACATCAGGAGTTTTTTGCTCAAGTTGAAAGTAATTTCTAAACACTTCCCACACGCCTCAATTGCTGTGAAAGAGGCAAGCTGTACTCTGAGCCTCCACTTCGCCACTTGGCTGTTTAAGTCATATGAGAAGCTACTTGTATTGTACAGGATGCAAACATGCAAAATGCACTTTCACCCTCACTTGGACCCTGAAGAGGTCAATTTCTGAGGAAGCAGTGTTAACTGATACTGTTATCACATAATTATACACAGAACACAATAAACTGAAGGTCTGGGAAAATTCCAAATACCAAGAGACAATCTTGCAAATAGGAAAAAAATAAGAAGATTCCCCTCACAGCAAGGGACACTGCAGTATCATGATCATTTCAATGGATTGCTGCACGTCATTTAAACAAAACGCGTTTGTCTTGGAGCCAGGTTTTGTCACTTCTGTCAACCAAACCCTGAGGCTTGACCTCCTACCATTTTGCCACATGCTGGAGGGAAAAAGGACCATGGTAGAACTGTGCAGACATGGCTGCTGGGAAAGGGACAGTTGAATGCTGATGGCTCAGAGGAAAAGATAAAATGGTTTTCCCTGACAATAGGCTTTAAACCAATTTCCATCTTCTCTACATGCACAACTCCCTTGATCTGTTTCCAAGTAAGACTCATTCCAATACAGGGCAGGAGAAGCACAGTAAGCATCCCTATGGCCAGCTAGCCACGTAAACCAAGGAACACACCACATCTAACACAGAAGGAGTTTTCAGAGCTTAAGGAGGATGAATTTTAGAGCACACCTGTACAAAACAGAGGAGAGGGAACAGTTCAGTGACAGGTCTAGTTTATGCACCTCTTTCAGTTTCAGGTATTGACAGTACCATGGCGTCGGGCAGTCTCAGGGCAGAAGGGTTACTCAACACTGGTCTGTGGGGATCACCAAAGAGAAGAGGAAAGGTGTGTCAACATAACCTGACAGCTACAGAGACAGCTGACGAGAGCAAACAATACGAGAACAGACACTGGGTCTCCGTGGACTGCCAGGAGACGAGAGTTACAGTCAGACTAACAGGCTCCAGACTACACCCAGGTCAGTGCTATCCGGCAGGAGCCAAGGAAGGTTCAGACATCAAGATAATCTCGCCACTGCCTTAAAAGGAATGGAATTAATGACCACCAGCATGAAGACCACAGCTTTGTGAAAGGTCAAACACATGCTTCCTGTCAAGAAAGAGACCCTGCCCTCTCAGTGACATCAACAGCATCCAAGAAAGCTTCCCACTAGTCTTCCTCCGCTGTAACAAGCCCCAGTTCCCATGAGGTTGTCAACTCAGAGGCACAAAATCGTACAGTAGGTGTCATCTCCCATCCACCCTGGCACGCCAGCTAAACTTACACTAGTCACCAACATGAAATAACAAGAGGACACTCTGCTCAAAGTGTTGCTGCTTGGCCCATAAACCCTAGAAGGATTTAGTTCCTCCTCACCGGCATGAGAAGGAACCATTGGTGCACAGTTTCCCTAATTCTCGAATATCTTCTGCACTACTGAGACCACACAGATAAAATAACAGCACAGACTCACTCAAAGGACAGGAAAAGGCATTTTTTCACCTTAAATCACATTGCTGTTCTATGCTAGCCCACAAAAAGTTTTGTTTGGGTTTTGTTCTTAGTTTTCCTGCCACATTACAGTGACCACTTGAATTCACTGCAGTTGCTGAATCTGCAGGCTCAGAGCTGTGAATGTATCCACCCAAAGAACATCCTTGACCTCCAGGACTGTTTGCCACAGCACAGTATTCTCTGCATCGTGGCTTTGGGTGCTTACTGGCTATGTGCCTATTCAGAAAAACATTTTGCTTATCCAGCAAAGCACCTTTATGAAAGTATCCTGAAGGACAGCAAAAGAGTTGGATTTCTGCCTGAACCAGCAAGTGGTTCTGCAGGCCATGGTCCCCTCTGGCTGCGTCCCTGCACTAGGAGGAGCAGGGAGAGCAGACATGGATGTCTGTGACCACCAAGTACCACAATGGATGCCCTTAGAAAGGACAGACTTAACGGCTACGAAAAGTAAAGTTCAACCCATGCTTACAAAAATGTATCAGCACAGCTAAACAAAGGTAAAGATATGTCCCTGCTCATTACAGAGGGGCTGGACTAGATAACCTTTAAAGGTGTCTTCCAACCCAAACTATTCTGTGACATTGTGCCAGTTTTTGTGTTCTCTTATCTCATCCTAGCAAGAGGCACAGAAGTGAATTAGATGAGAATCTTATTCCAAGAGCCTCTTAATGCTGCTTAAAAAATTAGAGGAAATATAAGCAGAGACACTTTCAGGCATCTTGAAGAACTTCTATCTGATTCAAAGTCTTCCAGTAGGAATTACTCAGCTGGACTGATCACACAACTTTTGACAGGGTTCAGCAATCGGGCAGAAGCAGGAATTGTTGCAAGGGTGTACTGGGAGCTGCTGAGTGTTGTGCAAGTGGTGTGCTAGGGCAACAGAGATCACTATTTACTTCTGCTCTCCTCAAGAAGCAGCAGTGAGACCATGACTGCTCAGAGTAATGGTTTGATTGTTCAGGGACTATCTTCAATTTAGAGAAACCAGATCTTTCCTGGCTTTGCTTTTATATTTGTCATAGACATGAAGAATTGCTATGATTTGCCCCAGTGGCCAGAACTGGAAGAAGCACTAGGCTGAGGGTATCTCTGCAAAGAAACTGAAATAGAATCAATACATAACCCATGCAAGTATCAAGTCTAGTTATTTTTCTTTCAAATCCACATTCACAGTAGCTGCACCCATTCTTTGGCCTGTAAAAACAGACAGGCTCTCCAGGATAACAGGTTATGTCCCTTTTAGAAAATGTTTTATCAGACTAGATTGTGTCTGCATCCTCATAGGATATCCTCTGATCTCTCTCAATCTAACCTCTCCAGAAGAATTCTGACACCCAGTAGTAAAAAAACATCCTTCCAGACTGGTTTAACTCAGAAGTCCAGAGGCCCCACACTGGTAAATACCTGAGGAAACAGAAAAATGTCTCTGCAGACCGGAGAGGCTGCAGGAAGAGAATACAGCCCAGAAATTCAGTGGCATTCATGGGGACATAGAAAGTAATTCCACTCTTCTGCCTCATTCCACTACAAATACTTCTCATCAACTAAATCCAGGGTGCAACAGTAGCAGGCAGATGGTCAAGAGAAGTCAGGGCTGAAAGCAGATGAACCACAGAGGAACATAATGCCATGCAGAGTTCCCAAGCCTGAGTTTCCCTTATTGTGCAGACAGACTGTCTACTTTCCCCTCCTATATGGCTACGAAGGGATGGAAAATATTGAATGCATCACTGTAATTAGAGAGCACATGATGAAGTTATCCTCACCATGACTGATCTGTGGACACACACAAAGCAGACCTTCAACACAAAGACTGCTACTCTCAGACAAGGCATACCAGTGGGAAAGACACATACTCAACCCCTTCCTCACACACCAGAGAGCTCAGCAGAAGTCTTACCACCTCAATAAGATGCAAACCATATTGCAATAATGTATTAATCTCCTCCCTCACTCTTATGATTCAAAATTCTTTTGATTTAGGAAAAGTCATTCGTAAAAAATGGTAGACGTCACTCAGAAACCCCAAGGCTCTAAAGCACACAGTTACACCACCAGCCATTTGGAGGATTAAGGCATGCAAATACATAAAAGTATGAACTCTCAAAATGCCTGCAAGAGCCTCTGTTTACAAGCAACCAGAAACACAGCATCTAAATAATTCGTATAAATCCTCAGTCACTGTGTGAACAAACCTAGTCTGAGTTTCAGCTGTGTGCTCTACTTGGCTACAGAGCAGCAGTGTTTCTGTATTCAGGATGCCTGAATTACGAAGAAGAATGAATTAGCCTTGAAACAAAGTCTGTTTCTTTCATCAGTTATTAATTAATGGCTACAGATAAAACAAATGGAGAGCCACTTTTATCATCATGCTGTGTTGGTCCCCCTCTGGTGAAGGCAACATTAAAAGATTACATTGATAAGCTAAATGAACAGACAGGGCACTGGGAGCCACGCTAGGATCTCTTTCCACCAGGAATCTTCCAACTGGGTTAGAAGGACCAAGCACCACAAAGGGAGACCAGAACACCATCAGCCTGACTGGACAATACACATGCACGCGTTGGCTTCACTTTGGACTAATTAGTCCACAGCCCATTCCAGCAGTTTTGCTGGCTTCCGACATCTCAAAACAGACACTTGGC
The DNA here is from genome assembly GCA_013397725.1 of Rhagologus leucostigma. NCBI lineage: Eukaryota > Metazoa > Chordata > Aves > Passeriformes > Rhagologus > Rhagologus leucostigma. Next base: position 33,531 of record VZTD01004635.1, on the reverse strand, counting down.
AACAACCTGGGAAAGTGGAAGTTTTTTAAGTAGGCTTCATGTTGAGACAAGTCACTTGACTGATGTCTCAGTTTTTCAGTTTTGTGGAGGTAGCAGAGATTGTCCTTTGCTGCACCACTGGCTGTTGCTATTTTGACCACAAAGGCGTCACTAAAAAGATGTCACATTCTGTAACATCTTTCCATCTCATGTTTAGGCATGTTTTCATTTTCATCTGAAAAGAGTCTGTATGAAACCTGATACCCCAAGAAAACCAAGTGATGCCTCCCCCCTTACCTCAATCTAGGAAAAACAGTGTGCGACTGAAATGCCGTCATTTAACACATTTAGCAAGTTAACCATCTAAAGACCAACAAGATAGTGTTCAAGAGATGTATTTTTACTAAGACACTTCAAACTCCGACTCCTGCATGATTCCCTTTGCCCTTTTTCAGCAGAGCTAATAATACCACAATATGCAGCATCATTACAACACACCAGATTCTAGTCCTTGAAGTCCAGTTGGTCTTAATTTCTTTTTAAGCATGCATCATTTAGGCTGAAGCCTTCACAGAACCTCTGAGCTTTCTTTGAAATTCAGCTTCCTCAGAGAGCCAACAGCATCCTGCAGCCTACCAGGACCAGAGAGCCAGCATAGATTGAACGTAGCTTAACCACCAGCCTGCTTCGTGCTTGCAGCTCACTAGTTGCTCTGCCTTCAGCTGCAGATCTGTTATAAACACACATCAAAACCCAGAGTGATCGATACATCAAAAAAGATGCCTTTGTCCATCATCTCCTATGCACCATATTCACTTTCAGTTGTGCAAAATGTCTCAGAGAGGAATCCAAGACAAAGCCTTGAATGTGTTACTTTAAGGTACCAACATCTGTGACGTACCTGGTTCTAATATCTGACATCTGCAGGCATAAACAGTGGCATTTTTGCCATCTAGAAAAGTTACTGCTAAATAGGAGCTTTTATGAGTAGTTATATGACAGTTACTCCAACTGTCTGCTTTTAGGTTCTACCTTCTCATAACTCAAAGTTTTATTCAATAACACTCTTGATCATGCTTTTTTTTTCTGAGAATTTCAGGACATTTCCCTAACTTCGTGCTGCAGCCAAACTGTTGTCTACCACAGGAAAAGCAAGAGGTTTGTGAGGAAGATTTATTATTTCATCCTTTTTCAACAGCAGAAGCAGGGCTACTTCAGCAAGAGAAGAAAAAAACCCAAAACAAAACAAAACCACAACACCTAAAACCCCAGCCAACCAGAGTTACACAGGCAGGTAGCTGTACCACTGGCCAAGTTAACTTCTTGGATTTCAAGAACATCCCTTCTCATCCTAGGGCTCACCTTTTTCAGGCATTATCTTGGTTTTTCAAACCAACCCCTCACAGAGAGACAGTCTTCCAAGTTCCAAGCACTCAAGCCTTCCTGAAAACCTGATACCTTTCCTGGTATGCTGGACTACAGAGAAAACCAAACAGCATCACTTGTAGAAACGCTGCTCTGCATATCCCTGCACATCTGCCCAGAACATTTCCTGGTTTCTTTGATGTGCACTGATAGCTTCCATACTCGAATTACCTCTGTTTACAACTCAGGGTGACTCGTGTGAGATTGCATTGCTCTTTCTACAGCGCAAAATTTGACAGACTGAAATGATCTGCATCTCATTTCTCTCTCCTTGAGGAACGGTATGTTTGCCAGTTCACCACAACACTTTTAATAATCCCTATCACAGTATAATCCTGTAAGGCTAGAAAATGAGAAAGACATTCTTTATAGACAAAAACCACATAGCTGTGCCAAACCTTCTCCACAACAACCTTAAACCTTTCAGAACAGCCACACTTACTATTTGATTCCCAAATTCAAAAAAGCATTTGAGATGACAGGAGAAAAAAAACAATAAAAATCTTTTAGTGAAACAGTAAACCCACAACACATTTTTAGGATATCTGAAATCCTATGCTAAGACTTCCAAAGGCAAAATTATTTAAGCCGTTATTGGAGGAGAGGAAAAAAAAATAGAAAGGAAAAAACCCACTAACTTCAGTGAACAATTTGTCTATCCCTGAACACTCATAGTACAGGGTACTGACTATTCTGGCATGTTATTTCCCAAGAGGAAAAGCAATGGGAGGAAAATCGATTTGCTCTGTCATGCACAATGAAGCAACTGCTCATCTCAGGCAGTCACATTTTATTATGCTCTATCAAAGTGTAACACAGCATTTTCAGCATGAAGAAAATCTTCACGCTCTACTTTGAAGAGCCCGAAGACTCAATCTTTGGCAGTCATATGTTTAAACGTGCAATTTAAGCCAGAAAAGGACAATATGGAAGGCAATTAAAGCATTTTTGAAATTGAAAAGCATCTCCTCTCTGATGTAAGGCAGATTAATGTTTCAGGGTCAGACTATGATGTCTGACAGCATCTGCCTCTGAAGAAGGCAAAGGAAAGATAATCCAGTCCTCAGAGGAATTCTCTTCTGTGGCTATGTACAAGATCAGGACCTGGGCTAACACTGCTCCACAGAAATGTCTTAGTACCAAATCCACTTTAGAATGCAGTGCCCCCTTCAAAGTCCATGGGAAATGGGTACCTAAAGACTCGTAGCACTTGGAGCCAAGTCACATTTCAAAAAGCTTCCTTCCTCTCTCCCCATCTTTACTCACTCTCTGGCAGAGTGTCTGTCATTTGTTCTTTTCACACTGACCTAAATGCTTCACCATAAGCAGCAGACAGGTATCACAGGCCCTCCCCCAGGGAACGCAGAACTCAGTATGGTATAATGCAGTATATAAAGTTAGCCATTACAAAGCACAGCAGGACCAACATCAGGTACCACTTCTGGCACGAGAAAGAGATCAGGGAACTGTCTCAAGGCTTCCTAACATGCCATACGCACAAAGAAAGGGAAGTACCACTATCAGACACACAAGATTAAGTCCACTGAGACCTTAAAAGTGACCGACTCTTAAATTTATGGTGGATGCAGACAATCAAGGTTACACTATGAAGCATCGTAGAATAATACTGATTTTTAATATTTGGTTGACTTAATTTTCTAAGCAATTTGCCTGTTGGAAGAATAGAAGCATTATGCCACGAGCAGTTACTTCAGAGACAGAATTTCTTTGCTTTCCTTTTAGAATTCACTTATCTGAGGTGATATCTGCTGAAAAGGGAGGGAAGATTTAAAATAAATCAATAAATAAATTATTTAGACTTTCTCCAATGATTTAACCAAGGCTAAAGACAAATTTTTGCATTCTCTTTGGCTATCTACTTGTTGAAAGGCTATGCTGACCTCTGTCCCCCTACATGAAATTATATGCATCTTCTTGACAGCTGAAAAACCAAAGTTCTAAAGGACTATTTAAATGCAACTTCTCTATTTATTTATAAAAGGACTTTTCACTACACACAACTCTCCTGTGCCTCTACTGAGTTTCAGAATACAATTTGCTCTGGAGAGAATACAGTGTTAGAATGGCAGATGTTATGTGGCTGAAGGCAAGAGGAAGAGCATTTCAGACTGAGGCAGGAAAACAAAGTAAATCTTCTGAGAATACTGTTAGCTACCGAAAAGAGATACTGATTTTCAGGTACCATGGAGGCTGAACTCTAAAATCAGTGGAATGAAAATAATATGACATTAGAGAAAGAACTGAACTTTTTTTCCCTCCAAATAGGACTTTAAAAATTCTTCCTAAGAAGTAATCTTCCTGAAGGTTTCCCAGCTTAGTCACCCAGAAAACAGAAGGGGTTTCCACTTCGCAAGGTCTCTATTTCTCATACTATTGCCTGGCTTAAAAATGGGAAGACTAGACTGCTCCAGCCCAACGTCTTCATCTTTGCAAGCCACCACTGTCTCAACACTAATTTGGGAGGTGCAAGAGTATTGCCAAATGCATTCACTGCTGATTCAGTCTGTGGCTTCCCTGCTCCTTCTGGGACGCATCCACCGTCCAGTCCAATGGGAGCTGATGTACTTCCCCAAAACTACAAGGGCAGGACCAAAGCTCCAGTGCCTAAAGCCTTTGCTGCCGCTGAAATGCCATACAAAGATAATTCCCACAAGCTGCAGAGTAACCTTACAGCTGGAGCTGAGTGCCAGAACAGGGATGTTCATCCCTATCACAGCTACACACACGCAGAAGCCCTGCTTCCAACAAACCTCAGACCAGAAGAGTAATGCTTCCCTTCATTTTAGGCAAAGTGAATTTAAAAAAAAGCATTCCATTTAAAAAAAAAAACAAACCTCTTTCCTTCAGCAAAGCCTGGAGAAAACATCTAAGTTCCTACTTGCTCAAATACACGGTGCATGCAGCACTAGCAGTGGCATACATGGCCCCAGGAGAGCAAAGAAAAGCAAGGGAATGTACAGAAACCTTCTCAAACCCAACCATTAGGAAAGGTTTGCTGACACAGGCACATAAAGCTCTACACTCTCAGCTCAGCGACAGACATCCTGCAGCACCCTGAACATGCCACAGGCACATGTGTACCAACAGGCTCAGAGCTTTGCCAAGAGCTAAAGCGGGGGAAGGAAGACAGGAGAAGATGGTAAGCTGGCAATGGTCCCTGACACCCTCTGGGGGCTGCAACAAAAGCACCAATTCCCCTGCAAAATACAGCACCCTTGAAAATCTAAGCCTTGAAACAACTGGCAGTGCTACCTCACCACAGTACCTTTGGTTATCTGCAAAGGAAAACCTGAGCTGAGAGCTGCCCAGGGAGCAGGGGAGCCCTGCTGAGGTGAGCTGGGGTGAGCTACTGCTGCAGCAGCCTGGCAGGGGGAGCTGGGGCCAAACCACTCCCAGAATTAGCTCCAGCCCACTGGACTGGATTCATCCATCCTGGAAGTCCAGACTAATAAAAAGACATAACGGCAAAGAGTGGGTATAGCTCTGCTGCTGATGCAAAGAGCACTCTGCCATGCTCACCTGATTTTCACATTTTGGGACCTTCACCAGGTCTCAGCTATGCCTGAATCCTCTGCCTGCAAGTTCTCAATACCCTAAAGTGAAGCAGCCTGCCTGGAGTTAACAAATCCTCTGACCAGCTTAGAGACAGTCTTGGCTGTTACATCTCCTCATTCCAGAATATTTCCATGACATGATTCAGTTATTTCTGTTCCTAACCATGAAAATAAATATGGGGCTGATCTCATTAAAATCTCCCAGAGCCTTTGATGTAATTTTAATATATTACCACACTTCTGTTCTTACAGTTCTCTTGGGCTGAAGTGACACAGTTTTCCAACTGCTCTAACCAAAGCAGGCTGTAACACAGGTTGGTGTGAGTCAGCTCTCCCTGCGCGCAGCAAAGCAAGGCGATCTTTTTTTAATGTTGTAATTCTCAACACAGTCTTCTCTGCTTAATATTCACTATTTCCTCTGCTGCGGAATAAGACCTGCAGGTGCTTTACCCAATAGGTGGATGTGCAAGAGCTAAACTCCTGCTGCTGAACAGCTCTTTGTCAGCTTCCTACAGTGCCCTTTTTCCACACACCTTCTCACACTCCTGAAACGCTCAGAAGCAGCACAGTCACTCCCTTCCCATAGCGGGGAAACACAGGATGACAGCAAAGTAAGATTAGCCAAGCTATCAACCATTTAAAGGCAACTCTCTGGGGACTAACCCTCTCCACTCACGTTGGTTGGAGTCAAATATGACGAAGAATGAACATCACTGCTCCTAGGCATCTGTACTCAGACCCCTTTTGCATTCATTCTGCTTTGAATGCTCCAAAATGCAACATGGTAATACTCCACAGCTGTTTCTTAAAAAAAAAAAAAAAAAAGGCAAAAAAACCCAAACAAAACAAACTACTGCCAAAAGAAAACAATTAAAAACACCATTGGGATTTAACTGCTCTGAAAACGCAGTTCTCACTTGCCTCTTGCAAGAGACAAGTCTTTAAAATAGGGTCTTTTTTACAAGCAAAGACACCCTACAGGGCATACCTAGATCATCCCATCTCCCAAGAGGATTTTAAGGTGAAAACAGACCTAGGGCTAACACACAAAATATAGAGTTTGGATATCAAAGAATAATTAAGAAAAAGGCCATCAAATCACTGGAAAATACTGTTAGGGAAACAACACTGGGGAGGGAAGCAAAACACACAAGAAAACTGACTTGCAGGCTAGCCAGCAAGGTCATCCATTGCAGTGCCACCCAGAAAGTGTGAGGTTGGGGGCAGGGGTAGAGGCACATTTACAAAAGTAGTTTGTTTGACAGACTGAAAACATCAGAACGCATGTTTTCATCTCCAAATGCAAGGACAAAAGCAAGAAATGTTATGCATGTTCACTTTACTCGATGTCACATCTTGCCAGTCAGTTCAGTGGCTGTCACTGTAGGACATCACATCCCTTAATTCCATTCCGTGGTGTGACAGTGGTCTGTTCTTTAGCTAAGCTGCAGCAAGGAGACTCTGCAGTAACACATTACCTCAATTTCCTTTTCCGCAAGGAAAGCAATCAATATTTTATGACGAAAATTCCTGGCTCACAGTCCTAGAGCTTTGTACAGCTGATCTTTGCAGCAGTTCACATACTGATGCTGCTTCTGATCCTCAGTCTATGTGAAGGGCAGTTAAGCGTTAACTATTCCACATTTTTCAAAGAATTGAGGATTATTTACTCATGATTCCATTCTGTGATGGGAAGCCATAACGCCCCCAAATTGTCCAGACAGAAAACAACTCTAGCCCTGAGGAACAGTTAACCACATCCTCCTTCTGAGGGTTCTGTGAACAAATACTCAGCAAAAAGCTGAGTTTAGGTAGAACAGTTTTATAGACCAGAGTATTAGTAGAATAAGCATTATAGGACATGAAGCAAACAGTGGGAAGCCAGTGTCCTGGGACAGACTGGAGGTTCCCAGCATGAAAGGGGGTCACAAGTATAATCCCCAACAGTCACAAGAACCACTCTTCCATATGCAAGGATTTCACATTCTGATCTGAAGACCTTCTTGCCCTATGGAAGTGATTGACTGTGACAGCTATAGAAAAGAGCTGACGACACATGTGGAAGAGGAATCATTTAGCCAACAGATCTTTATATATCTGCTAAATATCCCTGAGCCTTATCTATTGACACAGTCACATCCATACTATCCAGGACACAGCAGTGTAGCTCTGTACATGTCAAACTCTAAGCACAATCAAGGATGTTTTGATCCACAACTATTCCGAGACTAATATTTTCCTGGTTCTGTTTTAGGGCATTGCTTCAGTTCAAGCCACCTGCAGTACCACACATACCTGCGGCTCCCAAGGGAACATGCAATTTGTATCAGCAAAATCACTCTTTCGCTAGCCAAACTCAATCCAGGTTTCTAACTGGAGAAAAACTGAAACATTATGAAAACGTTGCCCATCTAACTGCATTTATGCCAGCACAGACAAATATCAACCCTGACTAATTTCCCATCCTGACATGAAACATTAATAAGTGGCTAATGCCTACCAAGCTTAAAAGGTCAGAAGTTACTTGCTCAGCATTTAAAAGGATCCCAAATTTTTCACAGAATATTGCTGTGTCTTCTCCATACAGGCCAGTAATGTGGTGAATTTAGCCCTGACACAAGATTTCAGAAGCTTTTTAGTTGCTCTTGCTGTTGTTTTTAAACAAAGAGTTCTCCAAACAGAGATCATGCAACCTGAAGAAAATTATCAGCTAACACAGGGTCTTCTCAAAGTCAAAACACTTTTCACTCTCACTTCTGAATCAAGTCCTTTAGCTAAATTTCCAGGCTCTTAAAAAGGGCCTTAGAATTGTGACAGAATGTTTTCCTCACATTTTTTAAAATAAAAAAAATTATGGAAAAGTGATTTGTGCAAACAGCATTAATCAAATACAGTACTGCTTGCAGTTTTCAGCCTTTTCAGCCAGCTCAAAAAAGATTCAGCAGGCTTCCCCTGGTGGCACGCTCCCAAAGCTTCCTCAGCGTTTAGCTTCTTTTCCTGCCTTACCTCTCTGCTGCTTTTCTGCTCAGAAAAATACAAAAACAACCAATGAGACCTCTGCATGTAGCAAGCTGAGGCATGAAGTCATGGAGAAGTATCTGGTCACCATCAGGCAACTGTTTCCAGAAAAGAAACTGTATTCCTATATTTTTACTCAAGAACAAACTGTATTACTTCTATCATTGCCCACCATCCCAAATGTTATCAGGCAGGTCAAGCAGGTCTGCGTACAAAACTTTGTGAGCAAAAAGTATTCTTCAGTAGCACCACAAAGAAAGAACTGCAAACAAGTCACATTTTGAGAGGCTGGGCTCTCTGCTCTTGGTAAGGCAAGAAGCATCCGCACATCAGTGAAACTGGGACTCAAAAGCTGAAGTGAGGAGAAGTTGAGCAGAGTTAGGCTGAACCCTTGGACTGGAGGGCAAGTGCTCGTTCACAAGGGGAAAAACTTGGGAACAACTCATTACTTCCTACCTGCCTTATTCCAAATCTCCCATGCCCAAAGAACTGATTAACTCTCACTTGGAAAGGCAAAAATCCCCGCAAGACAGGCAATGTGCTGGGGGAGGCACAAGTGAGGGGAAAAAAAAAACCCGGATGGCTGGGGCCTAGTGGCCTACATGCGGCTGAGATGAAGGTAGAAGTTTTAATTTTACTTCCATGGATTTTAACAGCAGTAAGAGCCAGGGCTTACTCAATTGGGATGCCTAAAAATAGCACTTGCCTAAGTAACCACACAGGACCACATGGGGCTCTATTTTCCTTAACTAGCTTTTGATCTAATGGAATTCTTCAGTTAAGTAAAAGAAGAAACGGGGTCTTTGTGGTGAAAGCACATGACCAGGAGTTAGGAAAACTGGCTTCTCCTCCAGACTGCTACAGATTTGTTGTTTAGTCTTTCATGCAAAACAATGTAGCTCTTAAAGTACCTTTCCACCTCAGACCAAAACCTGTGACTGCATTTAAAGCTGAAACATCCGTGCCAGCTTTGCTCTTTCCAGCCAGCCATGCAGCCAGAGCTCAGTGCGGGACACGGGCTCTATCCATGAGCCAGACAAGGATTCGAACAATTAGCCTGGTTGCACTCCACACCTCAGAGCTACACTGGCTGCAACAGGGCTGAGGTAAGAAAAGTTTTGGTATGTCTCTGTGCACTGCATTTATCTTTCTGCACTGTGTTGCTGCACTGCCCTCTGCACTTCACTTGCCTCACATAGGAAGTGAAAATTAACCTTCTTGTTGATGCAAGCACAGTGCATTAAACACTGGTAGGGTGTTTGTCTAGCACCCAAAGATGCTTAAATCTCACAGCAAACCAAGACAGCTAATGCACCCAACGCAAGGAGGCAGAGCTGCAGTTCAGCGAGGCTGGAAAGTACAAGAGCAGAGCGGAAGCGACACATGCTGGTATTTCAAACAGTCAACAAGCAGCAAGTAACCTGGTAAGACCTCTGAGACCTTGACCAGGATAGACAAGCTCTGCCCTGCCACAACCGGCTCCTTTCCTAAGTTTGCAGGACCCTACCTGCTTCCCACACCCAGGAGAGGGCTGCAAAGGGCTCACAGCTGAGATGCGTCCTCCCACCTTGTAACCTGCCAGCTGAGCTGAACACTTTCTCCAAGTGGTCCCTTCCACCCTCCTCAGCCACCGTGTGAGCTGCTACAGCTGAGGGCTCTGGAGATGGGATTCCCCACAGGAGCAGGTTTAGGGAGAAGAGACTGGACAGCAAGAGACAAGCTGGAGTGGACTGTAACAGCAAATTAACCCCTTCTCTGGCTGCTGGGAAAGTAAGGCAAGCCTAGCACAAAAGGAGGAGAGATTTCAGCAGCCACACTGCAGAGAAAGGATGTAATACACCTGACAACACATTTAAACAATGCAAAACATCCTTCCCAATGCCTGCAGCAAATCAGATCCTATCCTAAAGATCTAACACACTTGGGCCCACAAGTGCTTGCCAAGTTGTCAACATGGCCTTTGATATCAGAAAGCTTTGAAACCCCTGCCTTTAAGGCCAACACTTGCTTCTCCACCCATATTTGAAATGCAAGATGCCTGAAAGCTATAGAACTATTTTAACACTGAACATGCAGGAGTCTACACTGCAGAGCGGACACGTTCGCTGGGAACTGCACTTGGAAAACTAACAAGTCCCCTACTGCTACAATAACCATAGCTGCGTAACGGAAGACATGCCAGGGATCGCAGGAAGCTCAAGCCTTCCAGCGCTTTCTGAGATCTCCATGGGGAGATCAGGCCAAGGAGCACCTTGTTTAAACCCACACTAAATGCCAGGATAGCAAGGAATGTGGGGCAGAGAGGATAAATTGCCACCGTTTTCCTTAAAAACAAACAAACAATAAAACCCAAACAAAAACAACCCTGCTTAAATCAAGTTTTGCACCAAACTGAGGCGTTATGAGTGTTTGTTTTCGCTCGGGGGGGGGAAAAGGATAGTCAGTAAAATGTTATTTCCCCACATGTCAACGGAAAACCCATGCATCCCACCCTGCAACTCAAACATTACAGCTTCATGCTTTTTTCATCTAGATGTAATCCATTCTCTATTTTACTTCTATTTCTTTTCCAGGGGGTATTGATGTAATTGCGATCTTCCAAAGTCAGAGGACATCTTCTTTGACTCCTCACTTTCTGAGTTTCCCCCCAACTTCACAGCTGAACCCACTACAACCCCGGCCATTCTTCAGAAACAAGAGGACTCCACAGCACACGAGATGCTGAGAGCATATCATGTGCCACGATCCACCAGCTCTGACCGTGATGGAGCTCCAAGGCCCCAGCCCTCAAATCTACAGCCACTCCAAACTCATTATTTCACTCATACACAGCAGAGCCATCCACCAACTGTCTGAAGTACACTTCTCCTCAGACACGAACAAAACAGAGCAGCACGTTTTTCAGTAGGAGTTGAGTCTTCCTACTTTGGCACAGCAATTTAGAAGCTGTAAGACAAGCACTAAGGCTGGTCTGATCCAGCCTTTTACAAGCTTTACATTTCACACTGATGTTATCAGCGAGTAAATCAAACACACTGCAAGCAAAAGAATTTTTCATATGTTTTTCCTGTATGCGTTCCTCTCAACTGAATGTTCTGGATACATTAATTGTTTTCTGTCAGTCATCTTTCCAATTAAGATCTGCTCCTTCCTTCCTTCCTAATTTTGCCAGTATGTTACACAAAATTTAGTTGCTGACATGTTCCAACAGGGACAAGAGGAATGATCAGTAGAGATTAAAGCATGCCATGCTTCAGCCAACTTTTCAAACAACTGACAAAAGAAACGCAAAACATCTTGAAAGGAGAGGTTTACAGAGATGGCAGCTCTCCTATGGTGGTTGGCCCCAAGACCATCACCACTTCTGTCTGTTGTCAAAAGTGTTTTGTGTTGCATTTAAAAGAATAGCAATCAAATCCCCAAACACACACAAGAGGAGAGCCCACAACTGTTATCTCTATATTTTATTAATTTAAATCCAAGCAAGACCATTTAGGGTCATCTTCAATATGTACTAAATAGCACGACAGGAGCTCTGTTCCAGGTTACATACAGGCAGGATCATCGATAAAACTAAGACGAAGATGATCATGCCCTTATGGATTACATCCATTAACATGAACATCCAGGTTCTGCAGTCCTTAGGCATAGGCACTTTTCCAGGGCTCCAAATCAAGAGCGTGTCTGGTCATAAACATCTTGGTATAGAGTGTGCTATTTTAAGAGACCAGCACCTGTGGCTCAACTCCAGATTAGCAGTAAATGAACCATCCACTCAATCCACAAACAGAGTAGCTAGTGGTAGGTTTTGTTTTCAAATAAAGATGCTACTGATTATACATCAGCAAGAAGTCAAGTTGCAAGGCATTAACTAGTATGCTCTCTTCTCATTTTCCCACCAGCAACAGGATTCTCAGATCCAAGTTTTATTGCTCAATAGCCACAGCTTCTGCCAAAAATCACAAGAGAGCCAGGGGGAGGGGATGGCAAATATGAAATGGGACAACAGCTGTCAAGGTAATTTGATAGCAGCAATGGCTTCTTGAACCAGTGGACACTCTTGAGAATGTGAGCCAAGGCCTCCAGGCATCCACAGAAAAGCCAAGTAAGATAAAGAGCTCGGTGAGAGAGCAGATACAGATGTCTGAGACAGAGGAAAGAACAAAGAAAGCCAAGGCCATCTAACTTCTAAGAACTTCAGTTTTCCAAACAACAAAAAAAAAAATTCAGAGCAAGTGTCCAAATGAACCCTCCCAGCCATGAAGACAAACCATCTTTTGTTTGAAAAATGTTTGCAAGTTTTCGCAGTACTCTTTCCAAAAACATCTCAAAACTACAACATCCAAACAGAGGAGTGAAGAATGAGCTGACAAATTAAAAGATCAAGTCAATAACCCTCTACAGGTTCAAATCTAGCTCAACTTCCACTAACAAGTAGTCATCTGCATTATGAGATTCACATACATTAAACTTAGCACAAGTCAATTCCTGATAGACCAATGCCCACAGTCAAAAGTTGTGTCCACAGCACAGAAAATATCCAAGGGGAAGAGTTATCAGCGGAAACCCTGAAAATTTCCATACTTTTAGTTTAGTTGCTCTGCTAAATGAACCATCCCTTCAGCAATGAGTCATATCCTTTGGTGGAACAGTAAGAAGAAAGCTCTTTTGCTTGCGTCTATGTGGCACCTGTTTTGGTAACATTAAATGGATCACAGAGACGTGCCAAAAACACAGGCAAGCACAAACAGCAAGGCAGGAACGTGTTAGCTGTGACAAGTGCAGCAGAGGGAGGTCAGACACTTTAATGGTTACTTTCATCAGTAGGTTTTACTCTTCTTTTTAGGATAGTTTTAAATTTCTGTATTTTATGCTTTAAACTTCTCCCACTCACTGAACAATTGCAGTTTTCTTACTTTCCCTCTCTTCCCAGGGCTTCTGGATTCTCCTCAACCACCCCTATACAAAGGCTTGTCTCAGCAATCTCACAGGAGTTTGCAATAGCTGGGAGAAAAGAAAAAGGCAAACAGAAATGCTCACAGCTTTGTTCAGTATTATTGTCACCTGGTACAGACATGTGACATACCAAAAAACACATACCCACAGATGCATTTTGGCAGTGATCATGATGCAGATCAATTGTTTCTTCATGCTGAAGTTAACATTTTGACTGACACTAATGCAGTTAGTCATTTATGCTAAAAACAGCTTATTCTGATAGGGAAATAAAAAACAGATGACAACTGGCTACTAGAATTTAGCATCAAATTTAAAATCAAACTGTAAACCTAGTTTAATGTTCGATTTCTCTAGTTAGATCTTCAAGCATCGTACTTGAGCACAGCAGTCCCTGGTTTGTCTAACTGAGGCTGCAGATCTCCCCAGAAGCATTGCAGCTCCCTCACCTGACCCTGGAGGGACGTTCTACTGCTATTTTTGAAAGCACTTACTAAAAAAGCCCTCACCCAACACAGGAGCTTTTGCCTTAAGTGCTGGTCCTGCAGAGCAGATATCAGACATGGAAGAGGAGGGTGGCCTCTGCAGCCCTCCTGACCCTTACAGGGGCAGATAAAGAGAATCCACAGAATGACTGCCTCGAAGCCAAACAGGTTTAACAGCCCTGCACCATCTCTGAGGCAAAAGGCAATTTGCTTGGTATGTCACAGATAAAACATGCCTGTGTTGAGGTGAGGGTAATGAGACATCTACCCCATGCCACTTCAAAAGGTTAACAACTCAAAGGTTGCAACACTCCCATCTCCTTGCTGCAAAGGCTGCCCTACCTACTCCCACCATCACTCCCTTCGGGTCCCTGTTCCAACACAAAGGGGTTAAAAATTAAGGAAAAATAATTTTATCTAAAACTAGAAATCTACTTCTGTTACTTTCAGTAGCAAATTTTTCAATGAGACTTCTGAATCCACACTTTACTGAAGGGTACCATGCACTCACCTCTTCATTTAGTGAGTCAAAGGAAGAATGAACTAGTGCCTGTCCTCACCTTCCCTGCACAGCCCTAACTCTTGGGACAGGGATGAGAAAACAGATCACCCCTTCACACTGTCTCAGTCACATCCATTTTCTGAATAGGACAAGCAGGAAAATTCTCAGCTCCTCCCTCCCGTTCCTATCTCCTGTGTCAAAGAAAACAATAAAGAGCCAGGTCATTATGATCACAAGCACAGCACATCTCTTCATGCAATCAAAAATGGTGCCCTGGATTATGAGTCAACACCGAGCTTCTGCACTAACAGACACTTTAATCAGACATCGGTTATTAATGGAAGCATAAAGAGACATAGTGATAATGGTATCATCAGGACACAGGTCCTTTCAACTCCGTGTCACAGAGGCAAGTCCACCCTAGGGAACAACCACCAGAGCAGTGACAGAACCTAGTCTCTGCCAATACCCTCAGAAAAAGCAGGACACACTGAGTGGAATATGGAGGAGGCTGCCTGCACCACCCTAGAGCAGGGTTGGACCATCACAAGGACAAGTCTCGCACACCCCCTTGATTGCTGAAAAATGCCTGGTGGGCTGCGCTTTCCCCACATCACATCACCGCACATGGAATAAGGGAAGAGTCCAGCTAAGCCATCCTTTTTATCCCAAATGAATAGGATTCACCAGCTGTGAGAACAGACTTGGATCTGTGCGACTGCATCCCTCTGAGCCAGCTTGCTCAAGAGTCCTTGGAATGGGTAGCAGTGAGGAACAGTGCAGTGTTACCCTCTGGTATTAACTGACCTATCCATGGTGCAAGAACAACTTTCCAGTGGCACCAGGAATAAGAGCTCAAGACTTTCTGGTTCATGAGGGAGCCAACATATTTAATCATACTTGGGTTACCACCTTGTCACCAACAAGAAAAAAGGACAGTCACCTGCATATCCCTCAACACTGGGAATTTAAGCACTAACCATTTATGGTTTGCCATTTAAAGACTTGCCTACTAGGTTTTCAGCCCAGAAAAACAGAAAAATATTTAGTACATAATTAATCCTAAATTGGACATTAGTTTAAAATGGTCTGAAAGCAAAAGCCAAGCAGCACAGGATAAAAGGATAAATGGCATCTCTGACAGAGTAAAGAAAAAACAATAGATCACACCCCTATGTGTCAGTAAGAGGTAAGAAAGCACCCAACAATGAACTCTACAGCAGCAATTTCAGTAGCCATAAAGCTGCACAGAACAGAGCACTAACCATGGCACAGTCACCTTAACTGTCTCCACACACTTGCTTAGTGGATGGCCTTGTCTCATCTGTTGCCTAGTCTCTTTCTGTTTTTCCTCACCTACTGCCAACAAATACTGCCAGGAGAACTACACATTGATCTGAAAAAGGAGAGTGAAAACACTGAAGACATTGACAGCCAAGGAACTCAGGGCAAGAGAAACAAAATCTGAGTCACTGGATGGGCTGTCAGTCTAAAGAAAGTTGCAATCATCATGCAATGAAGCTATTACATGAACATGAAACCAAACTCCTATTATAGAACCTAAATTACAGTAGACAAGCTGAAACATAGTGGCTCCCACAAAACCAATTCAGTTGCCATAAGGGGAAGGGATAAAAATTAGTCCTCATTCTACAGCAAAGTAATTGAAGCACAAGAAGAAAGCATCACGATCAACTACAACTTCAGACAGTGCTAGGAAATCCAAAAGATAACCCACAACTTAATCCTTGCCCAGCTCTCAACTCAGTTGAAGCAGTTACACCCTTGATTTCCTTGGGTTGTTTTTCCATTTTGAAGGAAAAAAATGCAGGAATAGGAAAATTAAGTCTCAGTTTGACAAGGATTTAAAAAAAAAACAAACCCAAAACAAGTTTGTTCCTATTTGTAAGAACTTTTGCATCTGGTCATATCTTGATGATTTTTTTAATGTCCCAATTATCCTCAAAGTCACAGAAAACACTGAGATGAGAATTCCTTTTGTTAGGAGAATCGTTCACAAGCATTACCACAGCAAGGGTTCTTCCTCTCAGGAACTACATGCTGCCTCTAACGGTGAGACTACATGTTTAATCACAGTACACACTCATTCCTTGTCACAACTACTAGCTGCAGCACTGGAGAGGATGGTTAAGATAATCCCATTTCTTAAAAGAATCTTTGGAGTTTAAAGCACTTCATTCCCTCCTAAATGTTCGCTCGAAAAACTGGCAGGACACTGCTGTCCCAGGGCTTTTCAAAGGAAATAGACCCAGACACCACTGAAATCCCCAAGCCCACCAGCTTCTTCATGGTGGCTCTTTGTTCAGCATCCCCCTCTGAACCTTTCAAGCACTGCTCAAGCCACTCAACTCTTTCTGCTGATCAGGAGGTGGATTCAAGTAGAAAACAGGATACCTAGAAACAGCTTACAGAGCATCATCAATACAAACTTGGTAAGAGACATTTTCTTAATATTTCTAACCCATGTTTGGATTAAGATAGCCCACATAGTTATTAGTTCCAGGATGGCTATATGTCTGTCTGAAAAAAAACCATGTACTGATCTCTCTGCAAAGCCAAATGGTTTAAATACAAAACCATCAGGAATTACAGCTAGACAATTTCCCCCTTTCTGAATATTTTCCTTGGAACTTTTTGGTTGGAGCCTGTGCACTGCATAGGGCTGAGAAGGCTATTACTCTTGGAAGCTGTACTCTCAAATTCTTTCCTTTACTGGAAGATGTGAGGTTGATGATTTGCAAAGAAGAAACGTATTAAAGCCTCTTACCACTGGACCATGTTCAAACGGCAGGCAAGCAACAAGTTTAAACCCAGTTTCCAGGCCAGGAATCAGAAATGAAAATGCCCTCAACACTAAAATGTATGCGTGTCTTCACTCTACCCCACACGCTTCCGCAGTGTCTCTCTCGTAATAAAATAAAGCTTGTTCAAAGATTACAGCAAAGACTGGAAAATTCAAAACAGCTGCTCTGGAAAGAAAAAAAAAAAACACACTAACAGAAGAGAGCCATTGACATCAGAGCTCTCCTGGTAGACCTCTCATCCCATGCACAGCAAGTGTTCCCATGCAGAGAGGAGGAGGAGAGACTGGGATTCCCATCTGTAGTGCATCACACAGCACAGGGAAACCTTCAACCCCACCCTTAACCCCAGGGGCACTGAAGAAAGCAGGAAAAAAGAAAGCTACTCTGTGTGCTTGCTCGTTGACTGCACACACCACAACTGCACTCACAGGTTCAACTCTACGACTGGCATCAAGCAACAGATTGCTGTAGCTCTTGGAGCCTGCATCCAGTAGGTAATTAAGTTTTTCACAGCCACAGCTGCCTTCCTCAAGCTCTAACCTCAGGGGATTCCCACGCTGGCAAGCTTCACCCCACACCAAGACTGCCTACAGGGTGAACTGTGCAACTTCTCCGTTTCCGGGTTCTCCTGGGGAGCCTTCAGACAACACAACTCAAGTTGAATTAAACTAGTACGCTACCGGTAAAGCAGTTTTACATTACTGATTGCAAATCCCCTCTGGGCGTCTGTCAAATGAACAGAAAGACCTAGAAAACTGTCAGTCCTGATTATGATGGAGAGGCTGGATCCATCATACGGGATCAGAGCTTTAGGCACAGGAAAACACAAACACACTAGTACAGAAGGATCAGAAGCTGGCTTTCCTCTACACGGGATACAAGAAAGTCTCGTATTTCTCTTGCAAGTGAGCACTAAAACCTTTAGTAGCTGACACTGAGCCTGAAGTACACTGTACAGCATTTTTATTAAGAGAGATATAGACAATGATTTGGACAGGGATCTTGATTTCTCTAGGAGAAATCCCATCCACATAGCATAAGCAATTCTTCAACACTAAGAGAAGGAAAAAAAAATACTCCCTGTGAGCAGTATGAAGTTCTTGAAATTCACTGTTTTGAAATTAGTGTTTTCAAACCTAACCACTCCAAAAGGCTCCAGGCAAATTAGAACATCAACAAGGAGATAAAAGTTATTCTCCTTGGAGAGACTGGAGGGTAGGGAACCAGCACACAACAAGACCAGGTCACATCTGAAAAACAGCATAAATCCTATACCTCTACAACCATGTAGTCCACATGGTGAGCTACTCACAGTCCACTGCCCCAGCTTCCAGTGAGAAATCCCTTACTCCTCTGCTCTGCTGGAAGAAAAGGAAGACCTATTGCAGTGAGTTTTCAAGGTCCATTCAGAGATTCTTCCTCACCCAATCCCCACACACTGCATCAAGACATTTAAATAAAAGCTGAAAGTCAAAAAGCCAAAAAGCTTTATCTGTACGCATACCTCCATTACACAGCAGGGGAAAAAAAAAACCTCACACAAATTCAGAGAGCAAAATATAGCACACTAATTTATCCACCTTGAATCAAAAACTTAGTGATGCCTCTTGGAGTTCAAGTTAGAGCTACTGAATAACTCTAATTCACAATTCTGGCCTACTTTAACTAGTAAAAAATTGAACTGAAGCCTCTTTACTAGATGCCCTGTAATATCAACTGAAGGTCCCTGTCTGCACTTGCTGTGTACGGGAATTGTAACTGTAAGAGCTGTTCTTGCTTCCAATGGAAAGATGTCCCAGGCAAGATAGGAAGAACTAAGCCTGCAGCTTGCCTAAAACCCACAGCCACACCTACTTTCAATGCCAGATTGTAAATTTTTATCAAGAACAAGTTCACACCAGCAGATTTTCTTCCTACTTGTAGGAATCTAGAAATTGCTGACAAGCAATTCACAAGCAATAAAAGCAGGCAACTTGTCCTCACATAACTGCTGCATGGAAAGGGGTCCTGCAGGCTGCACTTTGAACCCCCCCAGTGCAAAGGGTAGGCAGGACAATCTTCTGAAAGCCAGAGGTGGAGTCCTGGAAGAAAACCAGAAATGGCAAGAGCCTTAATTGTTTGTTGGCAGCAGAGTATCCAACCAAGGCAGAATCAGCATTTCTGTTGCCCTCATTACCCATGGACATATTGGGGAAAATAAAGCCTTGTTCACCTCCACAAAGATCAGCTGTCACAAAAGGCTCTGTCACATCATTACAAGAGATTATACCACCATAAAAAAACTCACTGTAAAGAAAACCCCAACTTTCATTCACACTTGCTGTGGGAAAGACCCTCAAGGAAGTAGGAGCTCAGTCTCGAGGGCACAGTTCACCCTGCAGAGAGCAGTGTTACCACACCACTCTCATTTGAAGAGCAGCTCCTTTTGGGACTGCCAGCAAAAGAAAGGTGCAATCCCAACAGAAAGCACTACAGAAAAACATAACTCTATAGATCTTTTGTGCTGAATGTACGCATTCATCTCCTGGCCCCAGTGCCTTTGGCTGGAGCAAAGCTCTTCCCTGGTTAATTAG
This sequence comes from Rhagologus leucostigma, assembly GCA_013397725.1. Lineage (NCBI taxonomy): Eukaryota > Metazoa > Chordata > Aves > Passeriformes > Rhagologus > Rhagologus leucostigma. Next base: position 14,193 of record VZTD01004635.1, on the reverse strand, counting down.
TAACTGCAGCAGAGTCCTGTTAACTTGTAAACTCTTGCAGCCTCCACAATCATCAGGTTTCAGCATCCAGATGGCCAGGCATCACACTTACTCTGTCCTTCAAAATGCAATTCCTTGATGAGAAGGGCTGTTGTTTCATAAACACTGAAATCATTATACCAAACAATTCACAAGTGAAATGCTTCAATATAAAGAGACACAAGTCCCAACCACACAAGCTTTCTTTGCTTTGAGGTTTCTGTTTAATCCAGGGCTTGGATATTTTAAGACAAGTTGGTTACAAGACAAGTTGTTTTTCTAGTATTCTTTCACTAGTCCTTTCAAGCAGGTATCATCACCAGCAGGTGAAGAGCAAGTCTGAGTCATGTTTTTAAATCACAAAAATAACCACAAACACCCATGTAAGAATCCCAATTTCAAGATGCCAGCCAAGCCAGACAAAGAAACACCTCTGGCATTACAGGTTGTGTACTACAACAATCCAATCCTCAAAGGCAAACAACCTATATGATGCCACATAGACAGCATGGAAGTGTGAGAAATCCTGAAAGTTATTCTTCACTTCAGTGAAAACTGTCTGTCTAACAAAACTCTGGAAGGCTCCCAGACAATTTTAACAGAAAACACAACAACAACGGCTCAGAGATTCCAAAGGGCCCCTACCTATAGATCCTTCAGAGCGGAAAGCTACTACAGACAAAGCCACAAAAAAGGAAGAGAACACTTCTGAGTAAAGGAAGACAAAAAAAAAGAAAGAGTTAGCAGAGGCAATTTTCAAAGAATCAAAGCTTCTTTATTATTGAGAACCAAGAATGCAAAGATAAGCTGACCTGGCCACTGCGTTAAGAACATTTGGTACATGCAACTCCAGTGGCAAGTCAAAAAGAACATTCAGTTCCTCTCCACATGATGGATCTCACTGCCATCTCTCCTTCTGCTACTGCAACTTTGTGTTTCAAGCTGGAGTGTCAAATAGGGACCTGGTCCTTTTAAGCCCACTTTGTGAAAGACACTGTATGGCTTGGTGTCCTGGAGTCACAACATTAGAGGGGGTTTTGGTGGGTTTCTTGTTGGTGTTTGGTTTTGGGTTTGGGGGTTCCTTTAAGAAGCTATGGGAAAACTTCAGTTCCTCTGCCTCAACTCATAACAATGTGTTTTGCAGAATCAGAACTTTATTACTCCATGGCATACAAAAAGCTATTTAGAACACTATAGGAACACCTCACCTGTTCCAAGCCATCCCTTTTCTCTTCCCTACATCTACCTCTCTGTAAGACCACCTACACTGAGGTGATGAGGTCATCTCTTCCCCTTATAGTTCTTTAACCAGTCTTTCTTTTCATGCCCTTCTCACAGATGCTTTGTATACCATCACACTTAGGCCTAGTTTATTCCCTAGGAGAAGCACAGCTTCTTCTACCAAATACTGGGCCATGCAGATTTCTTGGCCAAGGGAAAAGATGCATTCCTCCAGAAGAAGGTTAATGACAGATTTATGCGTCTCATTTTCTATGATTATAAATTGGTGAAAAGTGAAACAAAACCCCATCGCTTGATAGTCCTGAAATGACTCAGTGACCTTGGCAGGAGCCAGGCTGGATCAACCACCTGGTATGGACTGTTAGCCACGTGCTGTGGGCAGTAGCTCATTAGCACCAAGCATTTACACTCCTATTTGTAGCTGGTAGGCTGTAATTCAGGACCTTGTCAAATTAACAAGAGTGCCAGGTCACACTCACTGGGGTATGGTTCAGAGTATTCTGTATTGAGGGCTAGTTTTACAAGCTCCATTAGTGAAATTGGAGGAGACTCAATAGTAGAAGAGCAATTGGCCTACCTAGAGTGGCAATTGCACCACAGCTCTGTAGAGGCACATGAGCAAATGCAAAAGTGAGCTCTTGCTAAGTATTAATGAAAAAAACACAGGTGGGTGGTGTATAGACTCACTCAACACTGCTCAGCCACTGCTTTCCCTCTTGTCCTACTTGATCCTGACTAAGTTGCTGTAAGACTGACTTAGGACTCTTAATACTGAGCAGACATTAAATGTTTACAAGAGGTGAAGTAGTGAGACTTCGAATCCTCCAGGGCTTAATTCCTGGGATGTGTGCCCTCCAAGTGAGCAAGACAAAATCTGACACCGGACAACACCAGGAAGATGAGTAGATCTTGTCACAGCCTAGTGGCATTGATGCTCCAAGTTACGCGGCCTAATAACCCCCACAATACTTCCCCTCACCATAATGATTCCTTCAACAACACAGGGAGGGAACTCGGGTTCTTAACACATATGAAGTGTGAGGTAGCTCATGCCCTCATTTCCTAAATTACCAGCTAGAGTGATACCATAGACTGACAAAACAAAACCTACCTTTGGATGGCTTCATACAGGACTGACAATCAGAAATGTACTTCTAGACCCACCTCTCTCAGCCACTAGCACTACACAGCTACAGACAGGAGACACCCACCACTAGTGTTTGTTTCTGTGCAAGAGCTGACAACGGTTCAGTGTTGATTAGACATGCTAACAGAGAGAAATAAGCATCTAGGGCTATTTAATAAAGACAGTATCTTTAGTCCCAGAACTTCCTGAATCACAGCCTGATGAGATCAGTAAGCATCCGCAGGGAACAAAATAAATTGGCTCTTTTCTAATACTTTCTCTAAGCAGCCCCAGCCATTGTCAGAAATGACCTACTGCAGAGGATTCGCTGTTATTGTTCTTATGCCTTCAGAGTCAACTGAAGTTCACTGAGAAAATGTTCTGCTCCTCAGAACCTCATGTCAGCAGAGAAAAAAATGAAACTCAAAAAATATCTCAGACCTGGAAGGACACTGCAATGGTTAAACTACCAGAGCAGTTTCCTACACTAATGAATTTGCTCAGAAGTTGACATTCTGCCTTTTTGGTCTATCCTGCTCCAAAATCGGCTGTGAAATGCTGTTGGCTGCACAGACTGACCTAAAATTTACATCTGCGCCTATTACAGATAACCTTTACAGACACAGAGAAAGCAGATAGGAGCATGGTTCACTTGTGGTGGAATTCACTCCCATCAGCTTCAGCACAGGAAAGCATTTGCTAACTGAGCAAACAGCTGAGGGGAGGAAAAGGCAACTTCTCGTGTTTGTCGAATGACAAGAGTTGTGGACAATCAGTTAAAAAGCAATCAAAGAATCATAGCCAACATGGGCATCAAACTCAAACCTCTACTGCTCAAGCCATTTAATTCACTTACTCCTCTCCCCGCCAGCCACCTGAAACACGTTTCTTCCTACTCTCAGCAGCAGGAGTCCTCAGCTGGGCTCCTCACCAAGGCTGCTCTCCTAATAGCTTCTCTTCTCCTGGTCCCTATAAAATCTTCCCAGTAAGGAGTCCAGGAAGAACTGGAGCTGTTCGCTGATGCATTCCCCTTGGCGCCTCTCCCTCAGCATACCAGCAGGAGGGCTGCCTGCAGTAACCCACATCCGCTGCTCTCAGTGGAACGAGCACGCATCCCCCAGGAGCTCTGCAAGGCCAGCAAAGCTCTTGGCAGTGCAGTACCTGCGGGTGCTGCACTGTCAGACAGCCAAGGAACAGTTTGTCACGAGGCAACTCCCACCCCCACATGCAATTTTTGTTCGGGGAATAAATCTGCAGGCATAGCATGCTAAGACTTCTGTTTCTTGGTGGCAAATTCCTTCCCACCTACCACTCCTCTACTCTCTTCACACAGAAAAGTCTCCACTGGACCTCCTCAACACCCTCTCTGTTATATGAATTTCCCTAAAAGGATCAGAGGAGGTGCCTTTTATTAGCTAAGCAGCCTTGAAAATGATATTGTTTTCCAAGAAGTTTTACGCGCCTTTCATAATCCCAGAAAGGATTTATGTAGTTTCTTCCACTTTCTCGTAATGCTGCAGTCACAGGGTTACATGGAAAAAGCGCCCAGGAGACAGTCAACCTGCTCAGAGACAGAAGGTCTTCAACAGAAGACCGAACTCAGATTCAGCAGGTCATAAAACTTGAAAGGAACCAGAAAAGAAGCCACCTACAAACCTGGATTAGAGCTGCACCAGAAAGATAAGTGACCTAATAACAAAAAAAGCTCCTCAGACCAAGTGACCTAATAACAAAAAAAACCCCTCAGACCAACAACAGTAATGCAGAACTTTGGATCCCTGGGCTACAAATTACTTGCTATCCTACCTGTTTTCAAAAAGAGGATCTATATGCTCAAAAGAGAAGTAGGTCTAGGTATTCTTCTCTGCACTCAGAAGTCAGAAGTTTATGTTTCAGGCTGCTGGGGCTTGGTTTTCTTTCGAGGGGGAAGAGGAATGAGAAAAGAAAAGGACAACATTTTTCCCCAACATCCAGTCTAAATACAGCCACCAAACATACATGCTACTAAAACCAGACAATACAAGAACAACAGAGCCTGAAGAAAGTATCAATCAAGCTAAATCCAACACTGTTTTTAGGAAAGAAGGATCTTTTAAGGTCCAGTTGGCAATGATTTTAATAAGGAATCTAGGCGTTTTCTCAAGGCTGCCGTGTGATTCGGAAAACAAGAGCTCAGAACTGCTGCACAGTTATTGTGGCTTCTTTGCAACAGGTTAGTAAGCTCTGATCTGCACTATAAAATAATAGTGGAAACAGATATAAATAAGATCAAAACATATGACTCAAAGTCCCCAGATAAGGACTCCAACTGAGAAACTACTGCCCTCCAAAGCCATCCAGGAACACAGCTGTACAACGGCTTGCAGAAAGTGGGCCAATCTTGAAATATTAGTATTACAACATGAGGCTTTTCAAGCTGAATTTTTGTAGCTCCAACAGATAGGGAGCTAGAAACAGAAAGCTTTGGATTTAGGATCATACATGCAGAGATCTGCCTGTGAAAAACACCAAGAGCAAGTGCCAGAGAGCATTTAAGCAGAGACCTAGGAAGGCTGTCAAAAAGGAACAGAAAACAACAACAACAACAAGAAGCAGGTCCGCACACATGTCTACAAGAAAAAGGACATCAGTGGAGACAGTCCACCAGCTTCTTTCCAAAAATGACTCTGTGGCTCTTTCACTCCCTGCTGCAGATTAGGAGCCACGACACAAATCAATCCTGGAACAGGTAACGCCTTGCTCCTCTTTACAGCAATGGCCAACATCAGATTAGCTGAGAGTGAACTCATTTCAAATGAGATATGTCTTTGCTCTGAGCAAAGTCAGGCAGGTCCTTTCCCAGGCCAGTAGAAAAGGTACTTTAAACTCCCTTGCATTAAATTTGAATGATTGAATTCAAGTTAAGCACTCCGCCTGCTCAACCTGTAGGCAAGTGGTTTTGACAGCTCTAGTAGAGGTTTAAGGTCTGTTTTTAGAACAGAAAAATCGCACCTATTTCAAAAGCTATTTATTTATTTATTTGCAAGTAAACCATGCTTTTTAGAGGAGAAGCTTGTTTGTGGGCTGCTTCAGGAATCATGTTTATTCACACTTTAGGAGATTCGAGCAGCAAGGGAGTGGGAATGTGCTGAAGCTCTCTTAAAATTAAGTTTCTTGCCTTGCAGCATGGAAGTGAAACAGATACTTATTTTGCAATTGTGGTCAAAGAATGTTAACAATAGGCCCACCACCAAATCCTCCAGCTGTTCAGCCTAAGCATTAGAACAACTACAGAACTAACCATTTCATCCTCTGCAACAGCATAAGGATGTATATCCTGCCGTGTTTGGCTTTTAATCTCCCCCTTGTAAGCCTCCATTCCATATTTAGGTTAAGAATGTTTTGCTTCTGCCCAAAATGTGAGTTTCAAAACCCCACCTACCCAACTAATTACCAAAAAAGAAACCATCCTCTCTCCTCAAATCAATGAAAGTATTAACTGACAGCACTATCACATGAGCTGCCTGTTGCACCCAACAGTGGTAGCAGAGGCCTGGGTATCAACAAAAGACACACTTGTGAGTTTTGAAGCAAGCTGGCTGGGGCAGAAGATCAATGATGGGAAGGGAATGATTAAGAACTGTAAGCTTATTTATTTCCAACACTCTACTGGAGAGTAATGTGCAATTTGATCCTCACCCTTAATTTGTACATTCTCATGGGAATTTGGCAAGGTTGCTCTGAAGAAGAAAGTTGGAAGCGCTCTTGCAAAAGACACCGCGCTATGCCAGATCAAGCAAGCTATCAGTTATTTACATTCATTTCAAAGGACACAAAGGAAGCCACTTATTTCCACTATATCTGCACTTTTTAAAGAGAAACCAGTTAGGACAGAGCTGATCCTAACACAGGGCTTGCCCATACAGACCAACCAGCATAGCGACTCTGGAGTAAACATTTAAGTATGCTCAAATGAGCCTGAATTAATTCCCAACTACAGAGACTATTCCAGGACTCAGCTATCTCAGGAGGGAACACACACGTTAGGAAGTGATCCTGAACTTGTGCTACTGGGATGCTTCCCAGCTCAGGCAAGAGAAGCCCTCTGGCTACCAGGGAAAGTGATCTCCAGTCTGCACCTTCCAAGCCACCCAGGAGAATTTTTAAGAAGCCTATTTTAGGCACCAGTTTCAGGACCTGTAAGGAGGCATTTGGCTTAGCCACACTGGCAGGATTAAAGCGCACACCTAATTCCCCCAGCTGTTAAATAAAAGGACTGCTATGCTAACACACAGGAGTGCATTCCATTCTTTCAGACCAGGGAAATAAACTGCCAACGTAACATCCATTTCTTCAGACACATTGCTGCATACAGAACTAGAAAACACCCACAAGTCTCACTACAGGCTAAGAATCCTATTGTGTTATCTGGAGTCTGAACAACAAGGACTGAGGGGAAGAAGAACCAACCTCTACTTGCACATGCAGCAAAATCCACCTTAACCAACCAACAGTTAAGTGACATCACTGAGTTTCCCACATCCAAGCTGCAGATCCTGCAGCGCAGAAACCACAGCCAAGGGAGGCTTTCCCTCATCTCTCCTTCAACACCTCCAAAACCAAGACTTCCCCATCTCTACACACAGACTGAAAGAGATAAAGATAACCACTGCTGCACTGGTCAGTAAAAAGCAGGAGTATGTTCACCTTCTATCCACAAAGATGAAATAAAGATGACGTAATCCTCCAAATCCCCAAAATTGAGTTAAGCAGGATGGAAGAAGAGCAAATGCCATGACACAAGAGCTTAGCATGTGGACAAAACAGCACCTGAAACTTAAGTTGTAATTTAAACTTACCTGGAAAGAACACTTACCAATTTACTAAGTTTTTTTCAAGGTAACTTTTGCAGTTAATAAAAGGTGAACTCAAATACTCCCCACTAGATTTCCCCTCTCAAGCAAATCACCTCCCAGGAACCGAGCTTCCGTGGTAGTCTGATCAGATCTCCCTGGGTGCGAACAGTCTGGTGGCATTCCAAATGGCCTTTCTTTTTCCAGTACAGGAGTCCACACATCCAAACTGCCTGAAATTTCACTTAACAACTACTTTGAAAGCTCCCTCCTGCACAGGCCATAGAACATTATTATTTGGCTTGCAGAGAAGAACAGATATTAAAAGGAAAACAAAAAGAGGTTTTTCCTTTCTCATAAGCAAGAGCTTCTAACAAGAATTAAGATGCATTTGTCAAGTCAGCACCATCTACAATTAAGACAAAGGCAGAAAGCCTCAGTCCCATTCTGATGCAACTAACACACAAGCTACACCAAAGAGGTGGAAAGGGTCATGTCTCTGCTGAGCCTGTGGTCCTGAAGCACAGGACCTGAAGCCTGGGCAAAAAGACTTGTAACTCTGAAGTGCAGCACCAACAGGTGCTTTGGAATATATTTAAACACACTGAAATGATTTATGAGTTACAAGATCAAAGTGTCAATCAAAGTAACTGGAACATGAGCAGAGAGCTGAGGTCGGCTGGCTGAGCCTATGAATGGAGCTTAAAATGCCTTGTTTATCTCAGCACGTGTGTGCACTGAGCCTGAAAGGCACCCGAGCAGCCCACCCCGTCAGGCCAGCTGAAAAAGCACAGAGAAGACACAGCCAAGGAATGGGCGCGGATTCCCGTCAGCGGTTCTCACTATAACGGACAGATGAGTGGAAAAAGCAAGAAAGAAAACAACCCTGCTTGGCACCATGCCCACACACACACACCCCAGTGCAGTGGGGGAAAAAAGGCTGGGGGCACATCCCAGCCGTGGATCAGCTTTCTGGCCCAGGGAACGAGCAGATCTGGCAGATGCCTAAATAATGGTCACTCACTGTCCAGAATGCACCTTCCCACACCCCTCCATGAACAGGAACCCCAGAGGCCCCCCTGCAGAGCTCCCCTGCTGCAAGTAGGTAGATGCTGACCGCCACCAAGCAGCACCTCCCCACTGCACCCCCGCCACAGGCACGAGCCCACCTTTCTTGAACTCCTCCAGCATGGCATCGAGCTTGGTGTCATTGAAGACAAAATGCAGCGGGTGGTTGTAGAAGCGGGTGATGGTCTTGAGTGGAGTGCAGTCATCGGGGTCCACAAAAGCCAGGTCCTTAACGAAGAGCAAGTCCACGATGTTGGAGCGGTCACCCTCGAAAACAGGGATGCGGGTGTAACCGCTCTCCATGATCTCAGACATAGTGTTGAAGTCGAGCACAGCCTCGGCGGCGATCATAAAGCAGTCTCGGAGGGGAGTCATCACATCCTCCACAGTCTTGGTGCGCAGTTCCAGGGCTCCTTGGATAATGTTGAGCTCCTCCTTGACTAGATCGTTATAAGGGTCGGTGACCCGCAGCATCTCCAACAACTTCTCACGGTTATAGACCGTGCCGATCTCCTGGCCCAGGACACAGTCCAGCAACTTGCTGACGGGGTAGGAGGCCGGGAAGGTCATCATCATGAAAAACTTGGTGAGGAAGATGGTGTTGGCGCCCACGGCCAGGCCGTGCCGAGAGCAAATAGCCTGCGGCACGATCTCGCCGAAGATGACGATACCGATAGTGGAGACCACCACGGCCACCAGCCCAGAGCCGGCAATGTCATCCAGCAGGATGGTAAGCGTAGTGTTGACCAGGACATTGCCCAGCAGGAGGGAGCACAGCAGGTAGTTGCCCTGACGCCGCACAGGCTCGATGCGCTTGGCGTAGTTCTTCTCTTTGTCCGTGCCACAATTCTGCACGATGCGCAGCTCCATGGGGTCCAGGGCCATCAGGCCCAGGTTGAGGCCACTGAACATGCCCGAGAGGCACAAGAGAAGCGAGATGAAGATGACCTGCAGCCAGAAGGGCAGCAGGAACTTCTTCTCCTCGCCCACAATCATCTTGGTGTCCTCGCCGTCATGGTAGATCCAAGTGGTCTCCCCCCGGGGCGGGGGCCCCGCCGGCCCCTCGGCGCCCGCCAGCCCTCCGGGAGCCCCGGGCCCCAGGGCGGCGGCGGCGGGGGCCGAGACGGAGGTGCACAGGTAGTAGGACTTGCTCTTCTCCGTTTTGCGCAGGGGCTTAATCTCGATTTCGATGATGCCGGAGGTGCGGCGGTTGAGCACGATGTGCGGCAGGATGATGATGTCCGAGGTGCGGATGCCGCAGCGCTGCGGGGCCCCGCCGCTGCCC
>VZTD01004633.1:0-22986 GCA_013397725.1 Rhagologus leucostigma | reverse complement strand
GGCCATCCACATCTGGGACAGCCTGGGACCACTTGGGATGGTCCAGGACAACTCGGGACAATCTGGATCTGGGATGAGCAGGGACAACTTGGGACCATCTGAAACAACCTGGGACAAACCCAGTTGGACCATCCCGGACAATCCAGGACCACCCAGATCTGGGCTGATCCAGGAGCTCCGGTGGCTGCAGCAGTGCCAGTTCCAGTATAAATACGGATGAGGTTGGATGTGGTTTTTTTGGATTTTCAGGATTTTGGGAATTCCGGTGTTGCTGCCGTCGAAGCTACAGGGGAGAATAGGGGTGGGGGGTGGGGGGCTGTGGGGTTCCCCGGGAATTCTGGAGCTGTGGAATGTCGGGGTCAGTCATCCTCGGTGCCGCTGCCGGAGCGATCCTGGAAAGGGGGGAAAAGGGATGAGAAACTGGGGGCCAGGACGAGGAATCTGGGGGGTTCAGGATAGGATCTGGGGCTTAGGCCATGGATTTGGGATTGAGATGAGGCACTTCGGGGTTCAGCTCAACATTTAGGGTCATTCCCAAGATTTGGGGTCAGGATGAAGGATTTGGGAGGTTCAGCCCAGGATTCAGAGGGCAGAATGAGGGATTCAGGGTCACTCCCAGGATTTGGGGAATTCAGCCCAGGATTCAGGGTAATGGTGAAGGATAGGGGGTCACTCTCTGGATTTGGGGGTCTCTCTTAGAATCCAGGGTCACTACCAGGATCCAGGCCTCTCCATGATCCGGTGCCCTCACCACTCTCGGATTCCCTCACCTCCTCCTGCTCGTCCTCGCTCTCGTCGTCGCTCAGGAGGGGTTTGGGGCGTCCCCCCNCTCCTCTCCCTCCTCTTCCTCCTCGCTTTCCTCTCCATCGCTTTCCTCCTCCTTTTCCACCTTCTGCCGGACGCTGGTGAACACGGACTGGAGCACGATGGAATCCTCATAGATCTGGGGGAAAATGGGGCATTCTCGGTCACTCCAGGCCATCCTGAGCCATTCCAAGCTGTTCCAGACTGTTTCTGGCCATTCCCAGCCCCTCCCAGGTGCCATTCCAGGCCATTCCTGGTCATGCTGGGGGCTCTTTCCCGGTTTTCTGTACCAGGGACCCCTCCAGGTTGAAGGTCTGGGCGTTCTGGCACAGCAGCATCACGTCCTTCTCCAGGTCATTGAGGCTCCGGTACTTGTGGTTCCGGATCCGCTCCTGGGAGCAGGAAAAGGGGTGAGGGGGGAACTCAGGGGGTGAATTTCAGTGGATCTTCACAGAGCCTGGCGGATCCCGGTACCTTGATCTTCTTGAAGTCCACAGGTTTCCGGATGAGCTCGTAGTATTCCGGCAGCTCCTTGCGGGACGGGAGCTGGATGAAAACCTCGCTCAGCTGCCGCCCGCTGCTACTGCGGGGGGGAAAATGGGAGTGAGGGGTGGCCTTCCTCATCCTTGTCCTCATCCTCATTCCCATCCTCATCCTCCCCATCCCATCCCATCCAATCTTCCTTATCTCATTGTGTCACCCATGGGAATGTGGCTCCCTGGGAATGCCCAGGAACCCCCTGCAGCACCTGGCCCCCCTCACCTGTCCTTGTACTTGATGACGGCATCCACGATTTTCCGCATTTTCCGGGTCAGGGGGGGTGGATTTGGGGACAGTTTTTCGGCTGGGGGCCGCCCCCGCTTCTTCTGCTTCCGGCTCTCCTCGTCCTTGTCCCGGCTCCGGGCACTTGGGGGGGGCCCCGCAGGACCCTCGGGCTCCCGCTTCCGCTTCCGCGAGGATTTCTTCTGCCGGACTTCCTCCTCGATCTCCTCCAGTGTCCCCTCCTCGATAGCCTGCAGGGAATGGGGATGGGGATCCCACAGGGATGGGGCAGGCCCACAGGGACTGGGGGGTCCTGGAAAGATGGGGATTTCCAAAGAGACCAGGGCTTCCATTTCCAGGGACCCTCAGGGTGTTTTTCTGGGATCTGTGGGCTTTTTCCAAGACCCACAGGCATTTTCTGGCATCTGGCAGAGCTTTCCAGGCCTCACAGCTGTTTTCTGGGACCCGCTGGGATTTTTCTGGGATCTGTGGGCTTTTTCCAAGACCCACAGGCATTTTCTGGCATCTGGCAGAGCTTTCCAGGCCTCACAGCTGTTTTCTGGGACCCGCTGGGATTTTTCTGGGATCTGTGGGCTTTTTCCTGGGACCCGCTGGGATTTTTCTAGGATCTGTGGGCTTTTTCCGGGGACTTGTGGGCATTTTCTGAGTGAGTGAGTGAGTGTTGTTACAGGCCCTGCGGGTGTTTTCCCAGGAGGTTTTCCAGGACCATGGACCTTTCCCAGCCCCCACAGGCATGTTCCCAGCCCTCCGGGCAGATCTACTCTGGGAATACCTTGAGCCATTGTTTTTCAGTGAGGGAATCGCTGTAATCCACTTCCTTGCGGTGCCGGGAGCCGCGGCCAAACATCTTCTCCTCCTCTTCTTCACAGGTGAGCCGCTCCACCTCGGCATCGTCCTTCAGGATCCAGGACGGGAGCTCGTCCTCCTCCATCAGCCGCGGCTTCCGCTTGGGATTCCGTGCCTCCTCCCGCCGCCGGTCCAGGTCCATGCGCTGCCAGAGCAGGAACGGTCACGGGGGATCCGGGCAGGGGTCCCGAGTGTCAGACAGGGATGAGAGATGGACCCAAAGGGGAATTTTGAGGGGGTCAGGGGAATCTGAGAGAGCATCCAAGGGGTCGGAGGTGGGATGGGGATGAGGGATGGATCCAAAGGGGGATTTTGAGGGGGTCAGGGGGATCTAAGGTGGGATGGGATGGAGGAGCCACGCCCAGAGCCAGAGGCTGCTTTGGGAACTGGAAGAACTTCGGGAACTGAAAATGTTTTGGGAGTTGAAGGAACCAACTCTGGGAACTGCAGGCGTTTTTGGTACTGGGGCAGGTTTGGGAACTGCAGGAACCACACTGTGAGCTGGGAATTGGAAGCTGGAGGAACTACACCGGGAGCTGGGAGTGTTTCAGGAACTGGGAATGATTTGGGAACTCCCAGAGGAATTCTAGGAGCAGCACAGGCTGCACAGCCAAAGCACTGGGGAGAGTTTTGGGAACTGAGAAGTTAGGGGAATGGGGTTTTGGGAATTCGGGGTGCTTTGGGAACTGGGAGAGTTTTGGGAATTGGGGGTGTTCCAGGAGCCACTGGCCTCCCCCTGTCCTGCTCCTCCGTCCAGGTCCAGCATTGCTGACATTCTGGGCAGGGACGCTCCCTGCACACTGGGACAGGGTCCCAAAGAGTTCCCCAGACTGGGAACTGTGAGGCTCCCGTGCCGGGACGTACTCTCGCTCTCCATCCCCCTCCCTTCCCTGGGCTGCGGCAATTTCGGATGGGAAAAGGGCTTTTTCCATACTCCTGGCCACGCCTCCTCCTCCTCCTACGGCTCCTGAGCTCCTGCCCTCCTTCATCCTCTTCCTCTCCTCCCTCCTCCTGCTCACAGACACCTCAATTCCCCACCCTTCTCTTCCTCCCTCATGGAGACCCCAAAGCCCTCTTCCTCCTCCTCTCCTTTCTCCTCCTCTTCCTTGGGGGATCTTCTTCCTCCCCCCTTGTCTCTTGCTCTCTTCTTCCTCCCCCCTTTTCCCTCCTCCTCGCAAGATCCTCCTCTTCTCCTCCTCTCCTTCCTCTTCCTCCTCACAAGATCCTCCTCCTCTCATTTCCTGCTCCTCTTCCTCTTCCCCCTGCTCCTTCTTCCTCCTCCTTTTGAGATTTTTCCCCATCTCCTCCTCTCCTTGCTCCTCCTCTTCCTTGGGAGATCTTCCTCCTCTCCTGTCTCCTCCTTCCCCGTCCTGTCCTTTCTCCCTCTCCCCCTCTTCCTCACCATGAACAGGTCGAACTCCTCCTCGTGCCGGGCGATCATTTGATTCACGGTCTCGTCATCGGGCACCTCGTCTTCCTCCTGGGAAAACCCAAATCCAGGGATTCAGCTGCTGCCCCCAGCGCCTCCGGCGCGGCCCCCCCGAGACCCCTCCGACGCTTGTTGGCTTCCCACGGATCGGGGACCTTCCTCAGGGTTTGAGGGCCTTGCGCTCCCCTTTGGATCTTTTGCTGTTGTTTGACCCCGTTTTCGGGCACTTCAGGCTCGTTTTGCTCATTTTTGGGAGGTTTCAATGGTTTTTTTGCTTGTTTTTGGGCGGTTTCAGTGTGTTTTGCTCATTTTTGGGCTGTTCCCGTGCTTTTGCTCATTTTGGGGTGTTTTAATATCTATTTGCTCACTTTTCGGTACTTCAACTCATTTCAGGGTGGTTCTAGCTCAGTCTGGGGCATTTTTAGCTGGTTTTTCGGTGTTTCTGTGTTGTTTTCCCTCATCTTTGGGTGGTTTCAACTCGCTTTTCGCTGTTTTCAGGGTGGTTTTAGGCAGTTTTTAGTTCATTTGGGGGGGGTTCAACATGATTTTCTTTTTAAAGTTTTCTCATTTTCAGGCATTTTTATTCAGTTTTGCTTTCAGCTCATTTTGGCTTTCAGGCAGTTTCTTCTTATTTTTGTGTCTATTCAGGCCATTTTTAAGTCTTTTATGGCTGTTTTTGTGCTGTCTTTAGCTCATTTTGCCTGGTTTTGGGCCAGTTTAGCTCACCTTTGGCACTTTCAGGCCAGTTTTAACTCATTTTTGGCTGTTTTCAGGCTGGTTCTAACTAATTTTTAGCACTTTTGGGCTCATTTTCACTCCCTTCTGGCACTTTCAGGCCAGTTTTAACTCACTTTCAGGCCTTTTTGGCAGGTTTTAACTAACTTTTGGAACTTTCAGGCTGTTTTTAACTCATACTGGGCTGTTTTCAGGCTGGTTCTAACTAATTTTTAGCACTTTTGGGCTCATTTTCACTCCCTTCTGGCACTTTCAGGCCAGTTTTAACTCATTTTTGGCTGTTTTCAGGCTGGTTCTAACTAATTTTTAGCACTTTTGGGCTCATTTTCACTCCCTTCTGGCACTTTCAGGCCAGTTTTAACTCATTTTTGGCTGTTTTCAGGCTGTTTTATCCTCAGTTTTGGCACTTTCAAGCCATTTTAATCTTATTTTTGGCACTTTCAGGCCAGTTCTAAGTAATTTTTGGCTTTTTCAGGCTGTTACCATTTCATTTTTGCCATTTTCAGGCCTAACTCACTTTTGGCTGTTTCAGGCCATTTAAATTTCATTTCCGGCACTTTCAGGCCATTTTAATCTCACTTTTGGTGCTTCCAGGCCATTTCTAACTCACACTTGGCCATTTCCACGCCACTTTAATCTCATGTTTGGCCCTTCCAAGCCATTCCAATCTTATTTCTCGCTCTTCCAGCCCGTTTTTCTCTGGGTTCTGTCCCTCCCTGACTGGCTGGGGCTCCTCGCGGGCCGATCCCTGCCTGTGGCGCGGCGGTGCCGGGCAGTGCTGGCGGGAGGATTGAATGGGCAGTGGAGACTGAACGACCCCGCTCACCTTTAGAGGTGCTTCCTCCGACTCAGCGCCCAGGCACAGGGAGGAGGCAGCGTGGGGGAAGCTGCCACTGCCCGCGCTCTGTCTGCTCTGTGGATAAACACAGGGATTCAGTCTCCAGGGCTGTCAATCCGGCGCCTTTGTTCCCGACGCTACTCCCAAAAAATTCCAAACAAGCCGCCATGCTCCTGCTCTGGGGTTGGTTTGTTGGTTTTTCTTTTTTTTTTTTTTCCTTTTCTCTCTGGCTTCTGACCCCCGAATTCCCGCGGGAACTCCGCTCTGGCCCTCACCTCATCCTGCTCCTCGTGCTCCAGGATCGCCTGAAGGAATGCCCGGCGCTCGTGGCTGGAGGATTTCTGGTCGAACATTCCGGCCTGGATCACCTTCTGATCCACATTGAGCTTGTACTTGGCAGCCGCCAGGATCTTCTCCTCCACGCTGTTGACGGTGCAGAGCCGGAGTACGCGGACCTCGTTCTGCTGCCCAATGCGGTGGGCCCGGTCCTGGGCCTGCAGGTCCTGGGGGAAGGGGTAGTGATAGCACCAGGCCCCCAAAAGTCCCACTTTTGTCCTCAAAATCCATGGGGAAAGATGTGGGATGAGGCCTGAGGGCATTCAGGGATTGCCAGGGATGACTGGGATGTGGCAACGGGATCACCAGGACTATGTAAGTCCTGTGGGACAGGACAAGTGCTGCAAGAGGGGTGCCAAAAATCCCACTTTTGTCCTCAAAATCCATGGGGAAGATGTGGGATGAGCCCTGAGGGAGCTCAGGGATCCCCAAGGATCGCAGGGATTCAGTAATGGTATTATAGAGGTCCCGTGGGAAGGGGCAGTGTTGGCCAAGAGGTGCCAAACTCCACTAATAGCCTTTAATGGGGAAAACATGGGATGTACCCCAAGGGGTCTCCAAGATCCCTAAGGATTATGAGAATTTGGGTAATGGGATTGTTGGGACCATGTAGGTCCTGGAGGAAATGGCCACATTGGCCAAGAGGTGCCAAAAAAGTTGGTTTTAACCTCAAATAAACCATGGGAGAGATGTGGGATGCACCACGAGGACTTCAGGGATCCCCACGGATTCTGGGAATTTGGGTAACAGGATCACCAGGACCCCAGGAACAGGATTCCTGTGGGAAGGAGCAGCATTAGATGAGGGGTCCTAAAAACCCCATTTTTATCCTCAAAGACAGGGATGTGCCCCCAGCAATCCCAAAGGACTACGGGAATTCCAGAATGGGATCACTGGTTGCTCTTTCCTTCAGAGACAAAGGGTGCACAGAAAACTCAGCCGCAGTACTGGGATTTGGGGGTGGCTCTCCAGGACAGTACCAGTGGGTCTCGGAGAATGATGGAATTCCAACCCCATGGCTCCTCTTTGGGTCAGTTGGTTTTGGGGCTGGTTCACTGGGTTTTGGGTCAGTCAGTTGGTTTTGGGTTGGCGGGGTTTTGGGTCAGTTGATTGGGTTTTAGGTCAGTCAGTTGATCTGGGGTCATTGGATTTTGGGTTGCTCTTTGGGTCGGTCAGTTGGTTTTTAGGTCGATTGGTTGGTTTCAGGTCAGTCAGTTGGGTTTTGTGTCAATCAGCTGGGTTTTGGGTTGATTTCTGGGTCAGTCAGTGGTTTTTGGGTCAGATGGTTTTGGGTTGATTTTCAGGTCAATGGATTGGGGTTTGGGCTGTTTTTTGGATCAATGGGCCTATTTTTAAGACGATTTTTGGGTCAATTTTCAATTCCATGGATCCATTTCGGGGCCAGTCTCCACGCGGCTGGGTCCTGGCCGTACCTGGTGTGGGTTCCAGTCGCTGTCGAAGATGATGACGGTGTCGGCTGACTGGAGGTTGAGGCCTAGCCCCCCGGCCCGTGTGCTCAGCAGGAAGATGAAATACTCGGAGCCTGGCTCATTGAACGTCTTCAGCAACATCCCCCGGTCCTCTGCCTTCGTGGTCCCTGGAATCCCACATGGGCATCACTCCCGCCCCCTGGCACCGGAGCCGGGGGCGCTAGGGGGTGCGGAGGGTGGTTTCATTGGGAATGGGGAGCCCTTCCCCCCCGGGAGGGGGGGGTCCTGTGAAAGGTTGGGCTGATTTTGGTAGAAAGATTGGAAAAAGGGGCAGATCCCACTCCGGGGTGGGGCGGGAGGTCTCCCCGGAGTCTGGATCGCAGCAGCTGGAATTACGGCAGCGTTGAGGCCATTTTGGGGCTGTTATCAGGGATACGTGGGGGCCATGGGTCACATTTTGCGCTCAAACTCCAGAATTCAATTCTTAAATCTGCATTTATTTTAGAATCAGAGAATGATTTGGGTTGGAAGGAACCTTAAAGCCCATCCTGTTCCAACTCAACCCTGCAATCCAACCTATTAATCCATATTTATTTTAGTCACATGGGAGTCCCCAGGACCCTCCCCCAACCAGATGGGATCCCAGGATTAATCAGGAGATCAGCTGCAATAAATGGGAAAAACAGCAGCAGGCAATGAGGACATGATGCCTCAGTATCGATCTTTTGACACCTTGAGATCGATCTTGACATCAGTATTTGACATCGTAACATCAGTCTTCTATAACTTGATATCGATCTTTGATATACTGATATAAACTTCAGTATCTTGATATCAAACTTTAAAAATATTGATACCAATCACTGATATCTTGATATCAGTCTTGATAGAAACCTTGATCTTGATATCTTTAATGCTGATCTTGATACAAACCTTGATATCAATCTCTCTATTGATGTCTCAGTATCAATGTCTCAATATACATCTTGTGATCTGGATATTAAGGTATTGATCTTGATATCTTGATATCAGTCTTGATGTCGATCTTGATATAAACCTTGATATCAATCTCACTATCATGTCTCAAAATCACTGTCTTGATCTTGATCACATGATCTGGATACCAAGACATGGATCTTTCTATCTTTATCGGTATCTTACCTCACTTTCTCCCTTGATATCTATTTTGACAGATTTATCTCGGTATCTTCACATCTAGTTTGGTATCTTTACATCTTTACTTAGAGATTTACCTTCGTAGCTTGATGGTTTTGTATTTTTGTATCTTGATATTTCTCAATATCTTTCTGTCCAGCCCAATATCTTTATTTCTTTACATCTTGATATCTTTCTTGATGCCTTGACCTTGAGCTCCACTTTGAGCAGGGCACTCACTGTCCCCCCACCCCCCCAGGGGAACTCACCATCCAGCCTGAGGTATTTGAAGCCGCGGTAAGCGAAATAGTCCTCCATGATGGTCATCAAGGAGGTCATCTGGCAGAAAAGCAGCACCTTGTGGTTGGTGGCCCGGAGCTTGGGCAGGATCCGGTCCAGGAGCTCAAACTTCCCAGAGGCACGGTATAAATCCAGTCTGGGATGGATAAAAACAGGCACAATCAGAGGAAAACCGGGATTTGAGGCCGAAAATGTGGTGTCTCCCCCTTGCTGGGATCATCTGGCTCCCCGGGGTGGGGGTGGTTCATCCTCCACCCCTAGAAACCGTTTTGAGTTTGTAAATTCACAAATTTCTCCACTGGTGATCCCCAAATTCCTGACTCACCCCTGCACGATCCCGCCCGTGAACCCCAAGTGCTCCGAGAAGGACTCCTGAAATTGAGAGGAGAAACAGTGTCAGAAACTAGCAGAAACCGACCCAAAAAATCTGGAGCTGCCCTTAAGAGCCAAGCCCTGTTCCCTCCCCAGTTCTCTTGGGACGCTGGTGAGGGAATGGATCGGTTTGGGTGAAAAATAGAGTGATGGAAGGTGGCGGGGCCTGATGCCCCGATTTGGTTCATCCTCGTTGAGCTTAGCTCAGTTTTGGTTTACCCCTCTTTGGGTTTATCCCCATTGGGTTTATCCCTGGTTTGGTGGGTTTATCCCTGTTGGGTTTCTCTCTTTTTTTTGGTTCATCCCTGGCTTTCCTGGGTCTAACCCTGTTGGGTTTATGCCTGTTTGGGTTCATCCCCCTGGATTTATCCCCATTTCTGCATGTCGGCCCCACCTCGATGTGCTGGAACATGTAGGGGTGGTTGCAGATCTTGCGCAGCTGCATGATCGTGTTCATCAGCGTCTTCGTGCCACCTTTCCCCTGCCAGGAACCACGCAGGAGGTTAAAAACAGAGATTAACACTGGGTTCCATCTTTATCCACCAGTCCAGCATTCCCAGGAATGTTTGGGAACATCGACTGGGAGTTCACAGCCCCAGAAAGGGGGCTCAGAGACATTAAAATAAATTCTAGGTTTGAAGAAACCTTCAAGTCCTCTCGAGGCAAGGCTGCTCCTACTTGCCTGTTTTGGGGGAACGGAGCTGGAAAACAGGGAATCAAAGCGTGTCTCTTTCCAATTATTTTGTGGCTTTATTCTCCTCACGGACCTACTGACAGCTTTGAGGAGCCTCCATGGATCACCCAAACACATTGGGGGCCCAAGCTCAGCCCACCCCATAACGGAGATAAATCTGCCCCCACTCAGCATTCCCAGCACCGATTCCCAAATCCAGACCTTCTTGTCCTTCTCAGAGCCGTCAGTGAGGAGGACACCCTTGGCCTGCATGTGCCGGTACAGGACCCGCTGCAGCGCTGACATGTCGCACTTGATCACGTACTCGACCTGCCAAAACCCAATGGGGAGTCACGCCCAGCCCCTTGGAACCCCGGACACAGGGTCCTTCCACGCTGGGAAACCCCCAATTCCCAGAGGGTTCACAACCCAACCACCTGCTCAACCCAACCCAGCAATGACTGCGGAGTGAGATGAAACTACGCCTGCACATTCCGGGATGGGGAAGAGCAGCATGGAGACCCCTCAGGTGTAGTCCAGGATGAGGAAGATTGGGATGGACCCCAAAACCCCACTCAGAGAATTCCCCAAGCCCCCAGTCCCCAGAGGGATCAACCTGACCACCTGTTCAACCCAACCCAGCAACGATTCTGGAGTGGGATGAAGCTCTATGTGCACATTCCAGGATGGGTAAGAGCAGGACGGACCCCTGTCTTGGGGTGCCAAACCAGCACAACCCCCCAGTCGTATCCTGGGATGGGGAAAGGCGAGAGGACCCCCAGTGTCACCTTTTCTGGGAGCTGAGCTTCCACCTCCTTCTTGAGGCGCCGGAGCAGGAAGGGCCGGAGCACCTTGTGCAGGCGGCGGATAATGAGGATCGTCTCCTCCTCGTTCAGGTCCACCTGGCCAGGGAAGGGAATTGTCACCAGGAACAGGAATTGTCACCAGAAATGGAACTGGATGGAACCCCAACATCCCAAAACACCAGGTCCCCTCTGCTCCAAGAACCCCTCGACCCTCAATTCCTAGCGGGATCGATCCAACTGCCTGCTCGACCCAACAGCGAGTCCGGAGTGAGATGAAGCTCCATCAGTGTATCCCGGGATGGGGAGGGCGGGGAATTGTCACCAGGGAAGGGAACATAGCCCTCAATGGCAACACTGAGCCACATCCCACAGCTCCAGGGACACTTTCAACCCCTCTGGAGCCATGAATGATGACACCACATCCCATAGTTCCAGAGCCACTTACAATTTCTCCAGATCCATTCAAGGCACTGATCCACATCCCGGAGCTCCAGAGACGCTTCCAACCCCTCCCTATCCATTAACATTGACCCCAAGCCCATCTCCACTGCCGGCAGCCCCCATCTGCTCCCGCATTTCCCCTTTCCCGCACCTTCTCTCCGGTCATGGCGAAGGGCGCATTGAACCACTGCTCGAAGGTGCTGCAGCTTTTGAAGATGGTCGGGAGCAGGAAGTTGAGGAGGGCCCAGAGCTCTGGGAGCTTGTTCTGGAGCGGGGTCCCGGTGAGGAGCAGCCGCCGTGGGGCCACGTAGTGGGTGTTGAGCACCTGCGTCAGTTTGCAGTGGTGGTTCTTCATCCGGTGCCCCTCGTCCACGATCATGTACTTCCAGCGGATCTGTGGGAGCGGGAACAGCAAGGATGGTGAGAGCTGGGGGGTGGGGATGTGCCCGGAGTAGCCTGTGATGGCTCGGTGATGCCGGACCAGCTCAAAAAGGCTCTCAGAGGGGAATATGCCGGAAGTGTCCCCCACCAGGAGAGATCCACACCGGGATGGGAATCCAGGTGATTCACACCAGGATGGGAATCCAGGGGATCCCCGCCAGGATGGTGGATCCCAGCTCCACTGAGGAGGAGGCCCTAATCCCTCAATCCCAAAGTTTGGGATTTGGAGCGTTATCCGAGTGTTGTTCCATCGGCACAACTGCTCCATCTCACTTATCCTCCCCCCACGGCCCCGGATCCGAAACTCCTCAGCAACGAGGGTCTTGTAGCGATCCAGTTAACATTAATTATCCAGGGAATTTTCCATAAAAAGGGAATCACGTATCCACTGGATCATGGGATACGTCGCCAAAATTTGGGAGCAGGAATTCTGCCTCAGCTTTGACCGCCAAGGGAGAGCAGCTCCTGCAGAGGCTCCAGGGAATAAAATACCAGGATTTGGGGATAAAAAAAGACAGGGATTTTCCTGTTTGCAGCAACTGTGAGCATGGTGAGATTGGGAAAACCCCCGAGTCCAGTGCTTCCCAGCCTCACCTTGGCCAGGATGTGCTTGTCCTTGATGATGTACTCGTACGTTGTAAGCAAGACATTGAATTTTCCGCTCCGGAGCTGTGGGACGAAGGCGCGCCGTGCCGCTGGAGAGCCCTGGAGGCAGAATTCCAACCAGTAATGTCAGGCCAGAAGGGAATTCCCAGGAGAGGGGGTGGGGGGAGCTGTTATCCATAGGGAACAGCAAAGTGAGGCGGTTTGGGGGTTCCTGCTGCTGAGGAACAACCAAAAATGGGATTTCATGGGTTTTCATGGATTTGGAGCTGGGATGCAGCGTGGCTTCCTCAGGATAACGGTAACAGAGCAGGAAGAGGAAAAGGGAAGCTGGAATCCAAGGAACATGGCACTTACCTTGTAGGAGACCTTGACCACAGAAGGAGCCCATTTGTCGAACTCGTAGGCCCAGTTGGACAAAGTCCTGGGGGAAAGACACGGAAAGGGTGGGAATCTGGGAATGTGGGGCTGGAGCGGCAGCTGGGTGGGGTTTTCCAGGCGCTCCAGCACTCACGAGAGCGGGACGATGATGAGGAAGGGGCCATTGATTCGCTTATGCTCCATGAGGTACGTGATGAGGGCGATGGTCTGGATGGTTTTCCCCAATCCCATCTCGTCCGCCAAGATCCCGTTGAGGTTGTTGTTGTACAGGGACACGAGCCATTCCAGGCCTTTGATCTGCGGGAACGCCAATGAGGATGGGAATGGGGGTGGGAGAGTGGCCCGCCCCTCATCCCCAGCCTGGGCATATGCAAACAAGCCGGTAACGAGGTTGGATTAATTATTCAGAGCCAGTTGCAGGAATTGGGATATTCCATGGATTCACACGGAATGTGATGGGTTTGGCTTTCAGCAGAGAGTGAGGCCAGCTCATTATCCTGCTCCGGCTCCATCTCGTTATCCCACTCTGGCTCTGGCTCATTATCCCACACCATTCCATTTATTATCCCATACCACCCCAGACTCGTTATCCCTCTCCAGCTCGTTATCCCTTCCCAGCTCTGACTCCTTATCCTGCACCAGCTCCGGTTCCTTATCCTGCCACAGCTGTTATCCCACCATAGGTCTTCATCCCTCACTGGATCCAGCTCCTTATCCCATTATCCCATCCCTGGACCACCACAACCTCTGTTACCTCCCTTAGCACCCCCATATCTCCAGCGTTCCCAGACCTGGTACTGCTTGAGGACACCATTGACCATCAGGGCCGACTGCTTGTCCACGCGCTCGGTCACGGCGTGAGCCACGGCGTAGTAGGACTGGAGCCCCCGCGCCAGTGCCTGCGACACCCCGTACTCATCATCCACGTCCTGCTTGGCATTCCTGTCCGGCAAACAGGGATAACGTGTCACGGCGCACCAGGGAGCGTGGTCAGAGCAGGGTGGGAGGGAGTACGGGGGGAGAGGGGGAAACTCGGGTGAAAAACAGGAACAACAGAAGACAGCGTGATCTTAGGAGGGAAAAACACGGATGGGGGGGAATCCCTGTACCTCACGGGCAGAAATACGTAAATAAAGGAGGAAAAAGGGAGACGATTTGCGTTCTTGGGTGAAAAGAGGGAGGTTTGAAGGATGATGCTGTCGGGGGAATTCCTGGGAAGTGCCATCAATCCTGTGCAGGGTTGTTTTCCCACTGAACTTCCAGATAAAATGCCACGTTAGGGCTCATTTTGGGAAGATTTGGAAAAAAAACGGGCTTGGGGGAATGCTGCTCATGGAACACTGCCCCTGGGGCAAGGAAGCGGTTGGGAATGGGAAGCTGAAACAGGAAAATGAGCTCACTCGATGATGTGTCGGGCGTCCACTTCTGAGACATCGTCGCTGTCCGGATCCGGAATCTTCTTCTTCTCCTCCACGGGCAGCGCCGGCTGTGCCGGCTGTGGCTGCTCCTCTTCCTCCTCCTGCAGGATTCCCAGGAATTCCAGGGAAAACTGCCTCGGAATGCCCTGGGAAGCACCTGCCTCCTCCCACCCGAAGCTCACAGAGAATGGGAGCATCCCACAGGATCACGCCATTCCCTTTGGAATGGCCAAGGAACCACATCAGGAATATTTAGGATGAAAACTGGGATCTCCCAAAGGGAATTTCCAAGTGTTCCTGGCTGCCCAGCGCTTGTTCAACACAGAAATACCATTTTATCCCACTATTTTGTTCAATTTTTATCTCAGTTCATCCCCTTTTTTAATACTCTTTTTCCCCATTTTTTTATCCCATTTGAATGAATTTTATCCTACTTTATCCTGTTGTTTTGTCCCATTTTACTCTATAGCTTTATTCCATGTTATCCTACTATTTTTGTCTCATTTTAATCCACGTTATCCTCCTGTTTCATTCCATTTTATCCCATTTTTTTGAGCTGCCAAACAGCCATTGCCAAGGTCAGCTCTTTGCCGTTCTTCCCAGAACACTCCTAGCAGGAATGTGGCGGGATTCCCCTCACCTCCTCCTCCTCCTCGGAGCCACTCTCCTCGCTGTCGGAGCGTGGAGCCACCTCGTACCTGGGGGACAAGCAGAGAACAGGGAATTCCAAATGGAATTTGGCTCTGGCGTTCCCAGCTCCCTGTTCCCTTCCAGCTCTTGGATTCCCAGCCTCCGATTTCCTCCCAGGTCCAGCATTCCCAGCTCCCTATTCCCATTCCCAGTCCTCCGCTGCCATTCCTGACTCCAGCATGTCCAGTTTCCCATTCCCATTCCGAGCCCCAGCATTCTCAGCACCCCATTCCCTTCCAGCCCCAGCATTCCCAGCTCTGGTATTCCCAGTTGCAGCATTCCCAGTCCCCCACTCTCGGTATTCCTGGCGTACCCAGGATTCATTTCCAGCCAGGCCTCGAGCTGCCCAGCCTTGGGCGCATCGGTGCCGGTGAGGATCTTCCCGCTCTCCACATGGATCACCTTCACCGGGAGGTCGCTCATCTGGCTCGTCTCGTCCAGCGGCTGCAGGAGGAGCCGATGGATCGGGATTGGTAATTCTTGGCCCCAAACCCCCCCGAACCCACTGGGAAAAGTTGGGGTAAAGGGAGGATCCTCACGGACCCAGTGGGACACGGCCTGCGCTCCCTGCCCACGGTGGGCTGGAGTGGGATGATCCCTGTGGCCCTTTCCCGGCCATCCCAGGATCTGTGGGACGAGCCCGGACTCACCTCCCCATCGGGGCCGATGGCTGGAGCCTGCCCCTCGGCGTTCTCTGCCTTCTGCAGAAGAAAAGGAGAGGAGAAGAAGAAAGAGAAGAGAAGGAGAAAAAGAATGAAGAGGAGGAGGAGGAGGAGGAGGAGGAGAGGAAAAAGGGAAGGAGAGGAAGGAAAGAAAGAAGAGGAGGAGGTGGAAGGAGAGGAAGGAGACAGGAGTCAGCCTGGGCAGTACAGTCCTGGCGCTCCCTACGTGAGCTATTCCCAGTGCCATTCCCGGAGTTTCTCCTTTCTCCCACCTTCTTCTTCTTCTTCTTTTTCTTCTCCTTGGCCACCTGGGCCGCCTTGTGCTGCCGCACGAGCTCTGTTAGGTTGGCCACGTACTCGTCTGTCTGCTGCAGCAGGTAGGCCAGGCGCTTGTCCTTCTTCTGGTCGATGAGCTTCCGGTAACCCTCCTCATCCTCCGCCTGCCCGGGGCGAACAACACACTTGGGATCACCTGAGAGCAGCTGGGAACACCCTGACCTCACCCCACACACACCCTGGCACCCCTCCTCGCTCTCAACGAGGACAAAGATCCTGCCACATCCACCCCAATCCCGCCCCTCCTGTCTCTTGGCCGCCTTTCTCCCAGTATCCCACATCTGGCTCACCATTAGCCGGCGCATCCGCTCCTTCTCGATGCGCTCGTTCTCCTTCTTCTGCTCGCGCTCGGTGTTGGCGTGGTACGTGGCCACAGCCTTGGTCAGCTTCTGGATCTTCCCACTCACACTTCGGTGGTATTCCTTGAAGTCCTTGGCATGCTGCAGGATGCTGTTGAGGTATTCCTGTGGGAACGGGACACAGGCGTCAGATCGCAGGGCTCGGTGCGCAGGGATTGCATGGGAAGTCGGAGAATGGTGGAGCTGGGAGGGATTGGTGGTCATTTGGAAGAGAGCAACGGGAACTGGAGAGTCCCAACGGTCAGGAGAGGGACCCAATGGCCATCACCAAACCCTTGGCCACCACCATCCAGAGTCAACCTTCCCCAACCCCCCCAACCAGGTGATTCCCTTAAAACCTCCACCCCTGCCACCTCCCTGTCCCGATTCCCAGGAACCCCCTGACCTGGTGCTTCTGCCGGCGCTTCCGCTCCTGCTCGATCTTCTGCTGCTTCTCCAGCTTCTCCGTGATCCGGGCCTCGCGTAACGACTGCCGCTTGCTGCGCTTGTAGGCCTTGGCGTTGAGCGCCGTCTCCAGCGCCGTGTCCCGCCGCATGCACACCACCACCTCCTGCCGCAGCTGCAATCCCGGGAAAACCGTACGGGATCAGTCCCCGGGGTGACCCCACAGCCTCCCTGCTCCCAAATCCTGGTGATCCCGGCGTTCACCTGGCGCTGGAAGTTGAGCAGCCGCAGAGCCTTGAGCTCGATGGTTGCTTTGGTCCGCAGGTCTCCGGCCAAGGAGCCGGGAAGGTTTTCCAGCTCTTGGATGCGGTGGGCAATGCGGGCTTGGAGCCTGCGGAACAGGGGGAGGGATTTCAGGACGAGTTCGGCTCCACTCCCATCCTAGTTCCCGTTGGGAAGAGGGTGGGAGCAGGGCGAGGGCATTTGGAAGTTGCTTCTGGAATCCTGGGATGGGTTTTGGGGACCCTCACGGGAACAAGGACACAGCAGGGCCGGAGCGCGGCCAGGGAAAGGCAACGGAGCTGGGAAGGGTCAGGAAGAATCTCCAAGGAAAATGTTCTCCCGCTCATCCCTTTGTATCTCGAGAAGAGGAAAAATGGGACGGAAGCAGTTGGGGATTGGAGAAACCTTGGGAATCTCCAAGGAAAACACACATCCCTCTGGACCTGTGGACATTGGGAAGAGGGAAAACAGGATGGGGGCAGCTGGGGCTGGGAGAAGCCTTGGGAACTCCAAGGAAAATATTCTCTTGCTCATCCAGTGGGGTCTCAAGAAGAAGGAACAAGGCATGGGGGCAGCTAGGACTGGGAAGAACCTTGGGAATTCCCAGGAAATCCAGGTGGGGCCATACCTGTACTCGCGCTCCTGCAAGATCTCAACGGGGTCGAGGCCACGGGGTTTCTGGATGGGGGTGATCCGGTTCTGTTTGGGATGGATCGGGAGCGCGGGCGGTGCCGGCTGCCCCGGAGAGGGCGGGGGGGGCCCAGGGGACGCCGGGGGCACGGCCGGGGGCACAGGGGAAGGGCGGCCAGCAGGCGGGGGCGGCAGCAGCTTCTGGGGGGCCCCACCTGGAGCCGCCGCCGACAGTGGCCCTGCGGGAACAGGGAGTCTGGGAATACCGGCCTGGACACAGGCGCAGCTTCCCAGGGGATGTGGATCTCAATTCCTACAAAAAAGTCCAATTATTTGGTCACAAATGAAGTTAAATTCCCCAAAAACTTGAATATCTGGCTTGGAATGAGCTTGTGGATTAATTGCAGAGATTTAATGGGAAATTCATCCCAATTCCCCCCAAAACTCCAATTATTTACCTGGAAATCAACGCTACATCCCCAAAAAAGTCCAAATATTTGGCTGGAAATCAGCCCCAAATCCCCCAAAACTCCAGTTGTTTACCTGAAAATTAACCACGATTCTCTAAAAAACCACAAATATCTGCCTTGAAACAAGCACGTGGATCGCTGGGAAACTCCAGTGTGGAAGTTAAACCAGCCATTCACAGAACTCCAGCCCAAATTCCAGAGTTTTAACCAGGAACTTCCTTCCATTCCCACCCCCCAGAGCATCCCTTGCTCACAGATCTGGGATGAATTCCCAGAATTTTTGGGATCCAGGTCTTACCTTCCGGCCAGGGCTTGGGGGGCCCCCCAGGGGGCTGTCCCGGCATGCCGGGGGGAACTCCTGAGGGTCCAGGCGGGGGCATGTTGGGCCCCCCTATTCCTAGAAATTCCCAAAAATCGGGCAGAAAAGGGAAAAAGGGAAATCCCATGAGGATGCTGACCCCTGGGGGAGATTGCCAACAGGAAGGTTGGTCCGCTCTGGCTGAAGATGAGGACATGCAAGTACAGCCCCCTTTCCCCCTCACTGCCAGAGTCCGGATGGATCCGAAATCCCAGCCTCTGGAATGCCCACGGACACAGATGGGAGAAGAGCCCATGGACACGGATGGGAAACCCAGCCTGCGGGATACTGGGGCAAACTGGGACCAAATGCTTCCCATGGATCATCCAGGATGGAATGGGATGAGGTCCATTCCCATGGATCCCCTGGGATAGAACGGGACAAGCTCTCCATGAATATCCCAGGACAAGCTCCCCTGGATCTCCCAGGATAATGTGAGATTAAATGGGACAAGTTCCCCACAGATCCCTAAGATGGAAGGGGACGAGCTCCCCACAGATCCCTCAGGATGAAACAGGATAGGTGCCCCTCGGATCCCCCAGTACACAACTGGACAGATGCCCCCAGGCCCCCCCTTCCCCCAGGCCTCTACTCACCGTGAGGTCTGGAATACCCCGGCGGCGCTGGCCCTGCTCCGGGCGCTTGTCCCGGGCCCTGCGCAGTGCCGGCGGGCGGAGGTAGAGCAGGAATCTGCGGCTGCATCCCGGGCAGGGGCCGCTTTCCCTGGACAGCGACCTGGAGGTGCTCCGGGAGCGGCTGTCCCCGCGCCAGCAGCTTGTAGGCCATGATCTGGGCGCGGAGCTGGTGCAGCTGCGCCGCGTTGAACGGGGACGGGCCCCGGCCCAGCGCCGGCGAGTCCGAGCCGGAGCTGTCCAGCGCCGCGCCAGAGCCGCCCGCAGAGCCGCTGGAGGGGCCGTTGGATGGCACCGGGCTGGAGGCGTGCTCCGAACCGCCCAGAGGGGATGGATAACCTGGCAGGGAAAACAGGGATGCGCTTGGGAGTGGTGCAAGGAGTCGAATTCCAAACCAAAATGAAGGATTTAAGGCTGGAATCCCTGGAGACGGGTGTCTGCCCTCAAAATTAAGGATTTCCACCCTAAACCCCACAGGATTTTATCGTCCCTCCCCCAAAATGCAGCATGTAGACCTGGAAATCCCCTGGAGTGCTGCTGGAATCCAGGATTTATGCCCTGGTATCCAGGATCTAAGCCTGGAATGATGAACCTCCCCCTCTCCAAATCCGGGATTTGGAAACAGTTCCCCCCACTCCCCCTGTCATGCTTCTTCCCACGCTCCCAACCTTGAGAATGCTGATCCATCGGGCTGGGAGGGGGGCCCATCCCCGCGTGCCCCCCCGGCCGCATTCCCATTCCCTTCATCTGCCCGTAGCGCGGATCGTCCGACATTCCCTTCTCGTGCATCGGATCCAGGGGCTGCAGGAGGGAAACATCCCGGGAAATCAGACACCGGCAGAGCATTCCTGCAGGAAATTCTGATGCTCCCAACCCGCCCCGCCTGCAGAATTCCCAGGGGTTGGAGCTGGAGCTCCTTTTCATTATTCCCAGAGATGCCAGATTCCACCTGCTCTGGCCACAGAAATCCTTCCCGCAGCACAATTTCCTTGATTTTTTTATTAAAAACCCCCTGGATTACAGGCAAGGAATCATTGTTAAATCCCTAAACCCAGGAGGAAAACCCTCTCAATTAATGAGTTAGTTAATGAGGCTAGGGTGGGGGATTTTCCCATTCCTGAGGTTTTTCAGTGCATTTTTGGAGCAGGAGAGTCCAGGAGAGATTTGGGGAGTACGAGGGGTGAAATAAGTTGGGAAGGGAGAGAAGAAACAGGAATATGAAGGGGCTGCAGGTGCAGCTCATGGATTTTAATTAAATCCCTTAACTACCCCCCTCTTTGCATCTCCTTCTGATGCTGGAGGAGGAAAATGGATCACTCCAGCAGCGGGAATTCACAGACGTGACAAGGTGAGGGAGACACATGGATCAGGATAAATCCCCCAGCCAAGCCCGAGGGTTTCTGAGGCCGGAATGCTGGGATGCCCCACCTTGTGCAGGGGGTGGATGGTGTCCGGGGCGTATCCTGGTGCCGGGAGAGCGTGGCCCGAGTGTCCTGAGTGTCCGGACCCAGGAGAAGGGCCGGGAGAGGGGCCCAGCATGGATCCTGGGGAGGGGCCAGGACCGGGAGAGGGGCCGGGCCGGGGGGTCCCTCCCAGCGGAGGCTCCGGAGTCGCCATCTCACATCCGGAGCTAGGGATGGGCGCCTGGAGCCGCACCTGGAATGGGGGATCCGGGTTAATTCTGGGAATGAACTGAAGGAGCACCGGGTGGGAAACGCCCTTCCCAATCCACAATCAAGGAATGAGCAAGAAATCCTCTCCCCAGACCATGCTCAGGCACGAGGAATTCACTTCCTAATCCATCCCTGAGGCAGCTGGAACAGGAAATCAGCTTTCAAATCTGTTAGCAAGGAATAAGGAGCAAGGAATTCCCTCCCAAATCCAGCATTCGGGAACAAACAATGGGAATTCCATTCCCAATCCATCCTTGAAGCAGGAAGGATGGGAAATCTGCTTCCTAATCCATCACAGAGGGATGAGGGATAGGAAACCCCCTTCCCAATCCATCATCAAGATCTTAAGAAACAGGGAACCCCCTTCCCAATCCACTGGTGAGGAATGAGGAACACTGAATCTGCTCCCAAGTCCATCATCAAGGAACGAGGAATGGGAATGCCCCATCCTGATCCATCCTAGGGGGTTGCAGAGGGAAAAGCGCCACACTTGCGCAAGATCTGGGAATTTCTGGTAATTCAGAAGGGCCATGAAGAGTCGGGATGCTCATCCCAGTTTGGGGTCGGTTGGAATGGGTTTTCTGGGATGCTGGGAAGCTTGCATCCACCCTCCAGTCCCAAAGAGGGAGGGATTCCACCCAAACACACTGGAATTTTTATGGGAGATGCTCCTTTTCCAGGCAAATCCCTTCTCTTTCTAGGGAAAAAATGCCTTTTCCAGAAAAAAAACCCCTTTCCCAGGCAAATCCCTCATTTTTCCATGTAAATCCTTCCTTATGCAAAGCAAGTTCCTCCCTTTTCTAGGCAAAACCCAGAGTAGGTTTTCCTGCAAAACTCCTTCTTTTCCAGAAGAAAAAAAAAGAACTTTTCCAAGCAAAATGCTCATTTTTCCAGGCAAAACCCCATGAATGCTCCAGAGAGGTACCGAATCCATGGATTTAATAATTCCAGGACCTGTGGGTCAGTAAAAGGTCACACAAACTTCCATGTTCCCACTCATTTCCTGCTGGAAAACCTGGATTTCAGCACCAGAGCAGCAAGCCCCAGGACACAGAGCAGCCATGGAGGGTCGTGGGAAATCCCCAAAATCCATCAGGAGACTTCCTTGGTGGCGCCTGGAAGCTCCTTCATCCTTAAAAACGCGTTTTCCTGGGATGCTGCTGCTGCTCCCAGAGCAGCTTCCCAAGGATCCATGTGCATCCCTGGCCTCCCCCAGGCACTTTTTTGGCTTAAAATTCTCAGAGTTAAAGGAAGGAAAGTTCAACATCCATGGAATTCCAGGGTCAGGGGATTGCTGCCTGGGAATCACCATTATGAGGGTTCCGACGCTCCCCGGAGCGATGGGAAATGGGATCAAAGATGCGCCCGGGGATAGTTTTCCCTGGTTTTCCCCACTCGGGTTGTTCCGGCACTGGTAAAACTCAGATTTCCCAGCACCTGCTTCTCCCTACATGGAGGGATTTATCCCAATTTAAGTCATTCTAGCCCTTGGGAATCTCCCTCCTCCCATGGGCGGAGCTGTTCCTGTCCCCTCTTCTGACGAGGAAACAGGGATTGAAGTGGTTTTCCAGGAAAGAGAGGGACTAATTCCTGCTGGATCTGGCAGCAGTTCATCCCGGCACGGCTTTCCCAGGAAAACCCCCACCATTCCAGGGATACCAGAGAATTAATTTTTAATTAAGCTCCACTCCTGCTCTTTTCCAGCCCTGGCACCACCATTCCCTCCCACCCACGGGAATTTTATGCCCAATTCCAAGGAAATCTGTAGTTTCCAAGGAAAATATTCCTGTGAGATGTCACGTCCCAGATCCTGGGGTGGGGGGGTTCCCGAAATTCCGGCACCTACCTACGGGCATAGGAGTCTTCGATGCCTCTGGACGGATGAGCTCCTAACACGGGGCTGGGGGGAAAGTCGGGAATTAATCGGGAATTAAGTCGGGAATGTCATTGCCCGGCAGCATCGGACCATTAACAGAGCACAGGACTCCTAAAAAACGGCGATTTCCTCACGGATGAGCCCAATTCGGTGGATTTTTGAGGAATTTGCTGACTTCCAGTGAGGAAACGCTCCAAAATCCATTAAAAAAATTGCACTTAATTATTCCTGAGGTGGTGGATTCCACCTGCTCCAGCCACAAAAATCATTCCCACAGCACAATTTGATTTTTCCTGGATGGTTTTATTAAAAATCCCCTGGATTACAGGCAGGGAATTGTCATTAAATCCTGAAATCCAGAAAAGAAACCCCTGGATTAATGAATCAATTAATGAGGTTGGCGGGGGGAGGATTTTCCCATTCCTGAGGTTTTTCAGCCCATTTTTGGAGCGGGAGAGTCTGGGAGGGATTTAGTGGGAGTGGAAAATAAATCGGGAAAGGGGAGAGGAAATGGGAAGGGGCTGCGAGTGCAGTTTATTAATTTTAATTAAATCCCTTGATTATCCTCCTCTTCCCATCTTCTTCCGCCTCCAGAGGAGGAAAACGGGTAATTCCAGCAGTGGGAATTTGCGGAGGTGAAAAGGAGAGGGGGCTGAAAGGGAGGATAAATGGATCGGAATAAATCCCCTCCCTTTCCAAAATCGGGGGTCCTGCTGCGACCTGATTCCCCCCGGATCCGCCCTGGATTCTTCCAGGAAGGGGCCAAATTCCCAGTGGGAAACGAGGGAGCTTATCCGCGGGGCCTCGGGAATCGCGTGACCCTCCCCCTCAAAAACGGGGGAA
>VZTD01004626.1:0-56359 GCA_013397725.1 Rhagologus leucostigma | reverse complement strand
CCACATCAACCAAGCAGGTTACTCCGCCACAGAAGACAATCAGGTTTGTCAAGCACAATTTGCCCTTGGTGAATCCATGCTGGCTTTTCCCAACCACCTGTTTCATCTGACTTGCAATGAATCCTCCCAGGAGGATTTGTTTCATAACTTTTCCAGCGCCTATAATTTCCTGGATCCTCCTTTAAGCCCTCTTTGTAGATGTGGGTGATATTAGCCTTCTTTCAGTCTTCTGGGATGTCTCCTGATCTCCACAACTTCTCAAAGATTATGGAGAGCAGCCTCACAGTGACCCTAGCCAGCTCTCCAATACTTTTGAGTGGATATTGTCAGGTCCTATAAATTTGCAGGGGTCAACTTCCTGTAATAGCCCACACAGCAACTTTTCCTTCACTGACAGTGGGTCTGTGTTTGCATCAACGTGGACTTTCGTTTCCAAGGTCTGGGGCCCAACTGCGCAGATGACAACACAGGTGAAGGAAATGTTGAGAACTTCTGCCTTTTCAGTGTTGTTGGTGACTAATTCACCTCTCCCATTTAACACTGGGCCAGTAGTTTCCTCCTGTTTCTGCTCATTGTTTATATATTCAAAGACCTCTTTCTTGTAGTTTCTGACATCTCTTGCCACTTTCAATTCAAGCTGAGTCTTTGCTTTTCTAACGGCATCTCATGCCCTGGCAATGTTCTCATGGTTCACAACAGATTTTTAATTCCTTTTCCATCTCTGGTGTGTTTCTCTTTTGAACAGACTCAGAAGCTCACAGTTACACCAAGAGAGTCTCTTGTTCCACCTACTTCCCTTCCCTTTGAAGAGGATGAAGTGATTTTGTGCTTCCCTGAGAGCAACCTTGAAAAACTCCCAGCAGTCGCTAGCTCCTTTATTCTCTGTGGAAGCTTCCCTTTCAACTGAGCTCTGCTCTTCTAAAATCTAAAACCTCTGCCTTAGTATTAACCTTCGGAGTGCACAGCCAGACCCCAAACTCCACAATATCGCGATCACTGCAGCCAAAGTCATCACTGAGTGAGACAGTACAAAGCTGGTTTCCTTGGTTAGTGAGCAGCAAGTCCAGCTGTGCCTGGTTAACACATCTAACATTTGTAGGAGGAAGCAGTCCTGTATGCATTCCACTGATGGATGTTGTGACCTGCTGTATTGCTCTACCAAGAATGTCTGGATAGTTGAAGTCACCTAAAAGACCCAAGATCTGTTATCTAGAGCTTGCTTAAGTGACCCAAATATTGCTTCTTTGCCCTTACTGTCTTGGTTTGGAGGTCGGTCTTGGAGATGACCCCTTCAACCTTGACCCAGAGGCATTTGATAGGACTTCCATAGCCACTGTAATTGACTTCTATACATTCGAGGTTCTCTGTAACTTAAAGTGGAGCTCCCCCTCCTCTTCTTCCCTGACTCTCTTTACAAAACAGCCTGTAGCCATCCATGATATTCCTCCAGTCATGTGAGTGGTCCTATCATGCTTCAGTTACTCCTACGATACCCTAACTTTCTGACTGGGTGTTGAGTTCCTAGTGTTTATTCTCCAGGCTGTGTACACTGGTATAAATACACTTCAGGTGGCTGGTCTTGTTCTTATCTTGGGAGGCAGCTAAGGAACAGTTGTCACTACTCTGATTGGCCTGGCTTATTTCCCAGTTGGCTGCAACGGCAGCCACTTAAAACCACCACTTAAATGGTTCTCGCCACCAGATTCCTTTCATATCTTTAGAGAAAAGTCACTACAGAGAATTCAGCTTGCCTGTCTAATCTCTGCACACCTTGGATTGTACGCATTACAACTGGGGTACTTCGGCTGACCTGAGGCGTCAACTGAAGAGCTATTGTCTCCAGAAGACGGCAGTCGGACGTCTAAGCACAAGTATGGTATTTACATTAATGCACGTGTGGCTGCATTACTCAGTCAGATGAGGTTATGACTTTACCCTCCTAATACTTCTGAAAAAGCAAATGAAAGTATGTTGAAGCTTTATGTACTATATATGTTATAAATTTTCCTAAGGCACATATCACACACTGACATTTTAATACCTTAATTAAGGTTGATTTATTTACAAATGGTATGTTTTCAACTCTCAGAAATGATGTATTTAATGTTTTATTTTTAAACACAATTAAAAAATAATATATAAATATATACATACTGAAAATGTAATACAGATAACAAATTCATTTAAGCCCATTTATGCACATTAGTGACACACCATGTGGCAGAAAGACTAGGACTACAAGAAGACCCCGTGGCGATTTATTTTATATTAAATCCCTAATGGCCTCTTCTCATCTTTGCAAAAATATGCACAAAAGTCCAGACTATGCAGCCATTGAAATGAATGGTTATTTATTTGCTAAACGAGAACCCTATGTTTAATGTTCCTTAGACACAAGGTAGTCTGCGAAAGTCACATTTCTACAGCTCCATACATCATTTATTTTACATACCCTAAGTTCTCACAACAGGCATCAGAAAAATACTTCTGAACCGCATTGCTGTTGTAAGTTGCTGTGAATTTTGTTTCCAATTCCATTACTGGAAGATTAAATGTTAACATGTTTACTTGGGGTTTGCTTCTTGTTTTGTTTTTAGCATTAAAAACAAATTCATGAACCAATCTGCCATTTAAAATACGTTTATATTTATGCTGAAAAAAAAAACTTCCCAAATACACATATATACATAATCATTACAGATACACAACAAAAGTTAAAATCTTCAAAGAAACACGTTGTAATCTCACTTATTCAGGTGTAATGGTCTACCTAGCACTTGTTTGCCATGTTTCAGCTAAGACAGAGGTTCTTGATTTGGTCTACAGAAGTATGAAAAACACCACTTTTCAAAATGCAGAAATAAAATTGTCCAAATTAGTAAAACAGTGGCATTTCTTACTACAAAATAGCCTTAAAATTAAACTCTATCTCCAAGATCAGACTGTTTTTTCATAGGAAGATGACAAATGTGCACCCAGACATTTCTGTATTTCTTAACTTACTGTTGCTGGAACAGCCACTGTAAGTTCCTCTGAGAACTTTGTGGTACAAAGCCACAAAGGGGGAAGCTGTTACAAGAGACAGAACTTCCTACTGGTACCATCCCCAACTCATTTGGACTGTGGAGGCTACCTAAGAACAGTCAAGCTTCCCGTGGCAGCATGAACTTGCAGGTCACTTTCTTGAGGAAACAACACTGGTGACAGCAGCCTCCACTGGGGCTCTGACATGTTCTCTAAGCTTTTAGAAGTGGCATACAACCCCTACAGAAGTAGCACACAACCTCTACAACCCGGAAACTGCCTTTATGAAGTATGTGAATGCCATGGCCAGAGGCATGAACCTCAACAGACCAGTCAGCCTTCAGAACGTACATACTCCCTTGTCCGCCACAGTCAGTAGCAGACAATCATAGACCTTGTTTTCAACTGACTGGCCTGCTTCCTCATCTGGTAATTGATTTTCTATATTTCCAAGTTCTGTGAGTAGCTAGAATAAATTTTCATGAAACAACAGATAAAAGACTTAGTCCAATAAGCATATTATTAATCTATGCTATAATGAGCCATTTCAACTAAACTGAACACTCATGAAACCTGGATGGTTCTCCCAGTGCACCACACTTAAAAAAGCAGAGAACAGAGCTCACTTTACAACAGAAGTATTCC
Source organism: Rhagologus leucostigma (assembly GCA_013397725.1). NCBI lineage: Eukaryota > Metazoa > Chordata > Aves > Passeriformes > Rhagologus > Rhagologus leucostigma. The sequence continues at coordinate 52,690 of VZTD01004626.1, read as the reverse complement.
TTTCTTAGGAAAAAAAATTACTTTCCCAGAAAGTCACATTGAGAAGACATTTCTCATTTCCAAGAGAATTCCAGCAGAGAAGCAGCAAAAGATACTCTCGGGGTATAACATAATGTAACAAAAATTAACTGTAACACATGCATTGAATTTTGCTACAATATCCTATGAGTAATCATTATTATGACCTGGGGAAACTTTCCGGCAAAGGCAACAAAAATAAGTGTGATCAGGGCAGTATCACTTTTATTTGTCATTCTCTTCAAAAATAAAGTGGTTATGTGTGTGAAATCCAAGCAGCACACACTCTGCCAGTCACTGCTGACATTGGTCGCATTTCAACTTACAGCTTTAATGCAACCTAAATCCAGGAAGGCCAGAAATACCTATGCAAAGCTGCATGTAGACTCTTAGAGAAACCTAAACACACCCACACAAAATGACTGCCCTATAGAAAGCACTTCAATGGAAGATACTTTTGCATATTTGTTGATTATTAAGGAAAAAAAGTGACCTTGTGATACTTCCGAAGAAGCAAAAACACAAACACACTAGACATTCAACACTTGTTGCCAAGCCTGTTCTTCATGTTTCCTTAATATTTAATCAGGTAACGACTGTGGAGCACTTTGAGGACGAATAACAAATTACCATTATTACTGCTGAGAAAATAATGAATTCATTAAATTTTGTGTATTCCGAGTCCATAACAGAATTCTAAACTGAAAAGACAAGTCTGGACAGTTTTGTCTGTAATTTCCTTATACGTATTGTGCTTTTGATACTTGGTGAAGTAACTACATGTGATCCCTATCGCCAGTAACACTGAGTAAAAAACATCTTTTGCTGGTCAAGCACCAAAAATGATGGTGTTCAGAAAATGCGTGAACAAAGAGCAGTAATGCTGATGCCTTGTTGGGGCTACCTAAAAACAGAGGCTAGACAAAATTGAGAGGATAAAGCAGGTATTTATTGAAGGGCCATCAATAAGATACACTATGGGCAGACAGAGCCCTAGGGCTACACACAAAATGGACGATGGGTCACGGGTTTTTCACACTGTTCTAAGTTTGGTCCATTTGCATATCAGAGTTAATTCTCCAACTACAATTTCAGGTAATTATGTCATTACCCCAAGTTTATTCCCCCTTTTTAGAGGCTTCGTTTACATATTTCAGGGCCTGGGACAACAAGGTGTACTTGAGCCTCAGGACTAGAGAAGATTTGTTATGTCTAACCAGAATGGGGGGACAGCAGCTAACACACTATATGGAGTTTTAGAGTTACACACTAAAGCAGTACAGGATCTGAAAAATATGAAAGCCAAAACCCTAAGGCATCAATGCAGCAAATGCAAAACTCATCTTCATCCCAATAACTTTGCAAACATTACACCTAGGAAAAAAAAGCAGTTAAACCCCTGAAAAGTTATCCCTTTCTGGCACAAGCTATTCACAGCAGAACAACAGTCAGCAAAAAGCAGAGAAAGGTACCTGTGACTTCCAGAAAGAAATCCCATCAAAAATACTAGTAATAAAATTCCTTAACAGACTTGGACTAAAAGTAATCTAACATCAATAAAATCTGTTCAGTTTGTTCTTACAGGCAAATGAATCTCCTCTGCCCTCCACAAAGACCACTAGCTAAGTAAGAAAAACAATTATGAAACATTTACTGCTTGATCACCAGATTTTAATACTTCTTTGCCAAGGTAAGTCAGCATCACATGTTACACTGTCACTGAAAAAAGGCTGAAAATTTGCCTGCTTTGAGGACTAGGAACACCTACTGTAGACAAAGTCAAATTGTGAGATCCAGCCAAACGGAAGACAAGTTCTGAGTTACAATGAATTTGAGCATAAAGAGTAGCAAAGATGAGTTCAGACATTTACCTGGAGCTTAGATCTGTGGAGAGCAAAGTCTGTATTCTACATAGTTATTAAACATGATTTAACGCAAAATAAACAAGAAGAAAATGTAATGCTAAAGCTAGCTTCTAATTAGCTCCTAGCTCTGCCCACCATTAACTGAAACTGACAGAGTAAAAGAGAAAGATTTAAAACAAAAGAAGATTAAGACTTCATTAAGAATATTTTAAAATCCCGTTTTCTCTTTCAGGGATTTACCTTACAATACTCTTTCCCCATCCCCTTTCCTCCTAGCCTCAGCATAATTTTCAGGATCAAGTTATGGTTCATAAAGCAATGTGCAGTTTTGGTGGTAAAGACTGCTTAATATTGAAACAACTATCTGAAAACTAATAGATTCTACCTCATTTCTTCAAGTTTTGCTACCCAATTTGCTTTGTGTGTTTTAGTATGCAAGCAGAAGTCTATGGACAATTATTAGCTGGATTTTACCAAAAACTTCTTCAACCACGGAAGCACCTTATTTTTTGTAAAAAGCATCACAAGATACATTATTGTAAGAATTCTCCTAGGACATACAAGGGAAGAACTATTCAAGAGAATTACTTTTTTTTAAAGTAGCACTTGAGGCAAAAAAAATTTTGATTTACTGCAAAAGTAGATGATAATTTCTTCTACATTTCAAATACTTTCGTATAGGTGACTTGCAAGAAAATGAAGAGACTGAAAATTACAAATACACACTATATAAAGATGTCTTTGTTATTGAGATTTTCTTCAGACCACTTTCATTTTATTATTAATCAACATGTCAGTATGCAAACTTCAATCCGAAATAATAGTGTCGTGTCATGTCTTACTTGTTCAGTGATCTAAGCATTCATATTTTTAAAATAATATTTTTACATAATATCTGGAAACATGTATCTCTCCTTCAGGTAGGTAACTACTGACATCTGTAACACAAATTGTCTTGAGATAATGATTCAAAACACACTACTCAAGAGTTTTCCCTAAGCATTTACAAAATGTTTGGGACTGTTCAAGAAACAAAATCCAAGTAGTCACTTTCAGGCTGTGTCAGGGATATCATAAAGACAAATCTATAGTTTTGATGGAAAAGATCAAAATTTTACTAATGTCTGGCCTGTTGAGGTACTTCTGTTTCTACCAACAGGCATTTAATTCAGGCAATGTGGCAATGGACTAGCTTCATTGCACAGTTTCAAGATAGATTTCTAGAAGGCATGAAAAAATCTCCTGTCCCCTCAAAAAGCTGAGAGCTGACTTGATAAAATTTTATGCCATACTATAAGCAAAAGGTAGGACAAAGTCCTACTTAGTAACTACCTACCGAAGTACAAGAGAAGGCTCATACCTTCAATTCACCCAAAGGCTGCAATTTGCTTATGCTATTGTTTTTAATGCACCCTGGTACAATCTAATGGGAGGGAATAATCATAGTACCATAATCATGTAAGTCAGATAGCAAATAGCTACTACTTCTCTCAAAGTTAATTAAATCAGTGAAAATTCTGCTCAAACTGAAAAAATATTCAGAAAATAACTTGTTCACAATGTTTTAAAGAACCATCTTCATATGCAATAAGCCTGTTTAACATGTTGTTTTAAGTTTCCTCTTACCTCTAGTGTCATGTACACAGTGCTAATTGCTACTTTGATTTCTCCATCTGAAATCTCCTTGAGATCCTTGAGCATAATGTCCTCCATACTCATACCTGTTTGAGAAAAGAAATGAATTTCCATATACACAAATATCTACAGCTGATATATGCATCAACATAAATTAAAAACACAGCTTAGACCTTAATGCTGAACCTTCTGTATTTCAGGATATCATATGAGAGAATTAAAACCAACATTAATATTTCAATGCTTAATGTTTCTAGAGGGATTTTTTTTAAGGAAGAGACTTAAAGGAGGATACACACTAAGAACAAGTATGAAAAACTAAGTCTCCTGCAACACCTGTGCTCCTGCGTGAACACTTAATTTTTTAAGTGAACGTAAATCCAGATGATGATAAATGTATAGATAGACCATTTCAGTGGTCTAATATGAAATCACCATATGTGAACTATGACTACCTGAGTGAAGGAACTTAAGAGAATTCATATGAACGTTTATAGACCTGAACTAAATTAGCTTGTAATCTCACTGAAACAAAGTGCAAAGGAAGCAGCACCTCAAATTCTGTCCTTATCTACCAGACAGAGCAGCTGTCTTAGGCTGATGGTCTGAATTTTGATTTCTGCATATGGGCAGATAGAGAACAATTAAAAAAGACCCTGAGTCTGCAGAGACCCTGTGCTTAGCTGATGTATCTAGCAGAGAAATATCTCAGGAATTTAATACTCACTCTTGGGTAATAACTTGGCAGCAAATGCTAGTAAAAAAATTTAAGAGTTATTGCAACCATTTTCTTCAGCCTTTCACAGCATCCCTTCAAAAGCCTGCTACTAAATTTTGGGTTCAAACGTTGCCACTTTAGATTACTGAATACTTCTATTTGGTATTTCTATCAGAAGAAAGGAAATGAATTGTAACTTTCCCACTGCTTCCTTAGTCTTAGTCTGATGTCAAGTTCACTTCACCTGTACATAGCCCTTAGTAAATCTGGGAAGGGTCTTAAAACAAAAATCTACTTCCACACCACACAGGCAACTGTAAGTAAGTTTCTGCACATGGGATGACACATTTATTATGTCCATGTGAATCAACATAAATTCTTGATGAGCATACACTTGTAAAAGCAATATATGAAATAAATTAATGTCAACTTTATCTGTAAAAACAATACAAGATTATTTACGAGCTTAGTAGTTCCTCAAAAGAAACCACAATTCCATGATTTAGAATGTAAGCAACTTAATTTAAAATTAATATACTACATTTAACTGTCAATGAAGATAGCATGCTGCACCTATTTTCACCACACACAATAAATCAATATTCTGGTACAGTTACATAAATAAATTTGTAATAGGTCTGAAAAATGGAAGGAAGTTGCACTACCTTGGGCGTTAAACTGAGTCTCCTGAAGAACAGAGATAATTTCCTCTCGTGGTGGAAGATCTGGAAACTTTTCCTCCAGGATTGACAGTACTTTCTCCTGCTGCTCTGTAATTCTGTCAGCTTCCAAAGACATGCACTTGAAGAGAATGCTTCCTGAAATATTGAAAGACAAAAAATCAATGTCTCCTGTAAATATCAAAGAGGTACTACAGAAGCAAGAAGGTCTAGTGTATTGCCTCCCAAGCCCCTTCCTTTTTGGAGGTTGTTTCCACTGAGAGTTCACTGAATTCACACAGAAACATCCTCCTAACATGAAGCTCCTAAATCTGAACTGGGCACCTCTTTGGTGCCTCTGCTACAGCTAACTGGCCAGTCCCAGTGCTGCCACGGTGTGCAGCATGCTTCTGTACACCCACCCAACACAGCTGTGCAGCACGGCCAGCAGCAGCCGATGGCACACCACCTGTATTTCTCTCTCCAAGCATTAGACCAAGTGCTGGTGTGTTTTCAAACATAAATTCACGTTGTCAGCCTTCCTTCTACGGACATGGCTACTACTGTAGCCTTCTACGGCACTCCTACAACGGACATAAGGAAGAAATACTTTACTGTGAGGATGGTGAGTCACCAGAACAGGAGAAGATTTGGATGTCCCATCCCTTGGAAGTGTTCAAGGCCAGGCTGGACCAGACTTTGAGCAACCTGGACCAGTGAAAGGTATCCCTGTCCATGGCAGTGGTGTTGGAAGTAAATGATCTTAAAGTCATTGGTCCCTGTGGTGTAACTGACTCTGGCTAATTCTTGTCAATGGATGCACCAAAAAACCACCAATTCAGACAACCAAAATTTTAAAATTTTAAGAGAGACACAACCCAGTAAATAACTTTACAGCCATTGGAATCATCTTACAATACAGAAGTGAGAGTCATGTCTTTTCAGACAACTATGTGCTGCACATAAAGTCACCCTTTCATTCCCTGGAGACTGGAATCCCATTTATTAATATACCCAAAGATAGTGTTTGTTTCCAATCGCTCACAGTTAAGTCAGGATAATAAAATCTTATACTTCAGCATTGAAATTAATTATTACTCTACTGTGCACAAGAATTTCAAACAATTTCATTGCATCATGCTGGATCTATGAGCAAATGAGTACAATAACGTAAGATAGCTACTGCAAAACAGTGTTTAGGCTTTAGCACAGAGCAAAAAGGAGTAAACAAAAAACCTTGACACTGCCACCCTCAATCTCACCAGATAAGACAGGGTCCAAACATCTACTATATATTCATTTTTCTTTTCTCCTACAGTGTCATCACATGAAATAACAAATAGCATTTCTTCAAAATTCACAAAGCACTTGCAACAAAATAATTGTGTCATGCTAAGTAAACACACTGTTATTAGACAAATCCTGTGTGGATTAAATAATAAATAATGCTTAACAAGCCAAAGGCTGCTCATCAGATACTAATTTCTGGAATTAAATACAAATACATGAAGTTCCATTCTGTGTTTCTATTACAGATATTGTAACTGCCAATATTTTTTTAATTCACAGCAGCTTTTTATGTCAGTCTTTCAGTCACTTTAAGACAATGCTCCTGCTCTATTTGACAGTATTAAAAATACTCAATAAATATAGACTACATGAAAATCATGTATACTGATTCAGATTGACATTTCTAAATTTAGGTACACAAACCTGGCTCCATAACAAGCACATTTCAGATTTCTACAGGTAAATAAATGATACATAAAGCAACCGGAAAATCTATACCCACTATCTATACTCCACTCAAGGCCCGGTTTTCAGCCCCTCTAACAGGAAGAAAATTTCTCAATCAGCAGCCTCCATGATACTCCATCTGAAAATACCCCTTTGTTGTTCAACCCCATAGCAGGTAACAGTGCTTGTGCTACATATATACTCTTTGAGATACATTCTGTACCTTGGGAACAGTGGTGACCAGAATGAGTTAGACACCCCATAACACGCTTTCAGTCAGGAGAGAGCTGCATCTGGATAAACGGCAGCTCAGGGACCAGGCTGCAGGAAATATTTTAGCAACAGCAATTTTCTGCTTTTTTTCTTCCTTCAGAAACAGAAAGGGAAATTGCTCATGCACACACAAAGGAAATGGAGACTCCAGCAGAAAGTGCTGGATCTATAATCTGTGCTCAAATTCATCATACCTACTGGAGGCAGGCTGCAGCATATTCCATTAAGCCCTCCAGCAGCACTAGGATGAGTTAGGCAGTCTGTCCATCTGCAGAGAACCTCAGATAGACAGTGTATGAAACTTTCACCACAGCTGTGTGTGCTTCAGGGAATGGAATATTTGGGTAAGACCAAGAAGAGAAAATCCTAATATAAACATACAGGAGAATGCAGAAGAACAAGAGGTATGAGTTGTATATCCAACCAAGCTCACCAGTTTGGAAGTCACCATGACATGAGCTTCACTCACCATAGGCAGACACCTTAGAAAGGTTTTTAAACGCTGCTTTTGTGACTATTTGCAGCAATACTGTAGTACTTGCAACTGATAACTTTTCTACTAGGATAAAAGCTAGAAAAGGATCATTTTCAAATTGCTAGGGTGTCAGCAAGCCCTAAGACCAACATTTACTTGCCCTTTAACACTATGATCATTCTTCAATTCTGTCCTCATCAGCAGGAAAGAAAGGCACACCTCTTCTCTCCCAGGCATCCTCAGCATTCGTGTGAGGGTTAAGATTCCAGGTAGTTTAAAAGAAGAGTTCACTTAAGGTACTTCTGCTTGACCAAAGGTCATTAGTCCACTTAGTCATGTGCTGTCTTATAAATACCTGCTGTAAAAGCAATACATAGTCTCAGAAATCTCCTGCAGATTTTACTGAGTGCTGGTGCAACTCCCCCAGGGTTTCTGAAAGCATAATGGGGTCTGCTCTGTCTGTTTACAGGCAGAGAAAAAAATGTATAACATGCAATACAAGATTCAATATTATTTCTTGTGTACATCACACTTTACTACTTTTTTTTTTCTGAAGAAGAGGTCACTAGAAAATCGGCTAAGGCTCTTAAAAAATGTGCATTTTATTCCTTTTTGCAAAGCAGTTTGGAAGTGAAGCATTAGTTTTGCCAAAAGCAATTGCTGTGCATTAATATTAAACATGATCTAATGAAGGCAGAAGTCGTTTTGGGAAAACATTAAGAATAGCACAAGCATCTCCTGAATTATAAGTTTATGGCTGAGAGAAACAGTACAATGAAAATATAGGCATTTCTTCAGTCAAGGTTTTGTTCCATAACCTGGAAAAATAAAGGACAGGGGAAAGGGGAAAACCAACAGTCCCTCATGGAAAGTATACTTCAAGACTCCTCACACACCCCCCCCCCCACAACCCCCAAAACACCACAAACCAAAACTGTAAACATATCCTAGCAAGCAATCTTTATTGTAATCAACAGGAAATGCGATGAAGCTGGAATAAAATGTAACTGGTGAGAAGAGAGAAGGAGCACAGCCTCCAAAAAAGCTACTTCCATATATTAAAAAAAAGAGTCCAAGTAAGTGCAGTGTTTGGTGTAGGTCAGAATGATCCTTTCTTCCTGGCATATATATTAAGGATGCATCAATGCGGAAACATGTGAATCATCTGAACAATGTACAAGACAGAACAAAAAAAAAATCCTGGCATAATTCCCAAAGTCCTTAAAAGGGCATTTCTTAACATTTGTCCATGGGTGGCTAGAATAACAAACTAATCTTCTCTACTGAAAGTCAGACTGCCCCAACAGAGCACGAAGAGACCTCAACTATGCAGCTCATCACTAGCAAAAGCAGATTCACATTAAAAAAATTGCTGATGCTCGTGCTGGAAATGTGTCTATATTTACATGTTGCGGTTTGCACCTTGTGGCATCCTTCAAGGCCTTATACAAATAAACATAAGGAGGCATTTTTGAGAGTGCATTGACCCAAGATACCTGACAGTGAGTGCTTGGAATAACATCCTTGCCAGCTGGCTGCAACAGAGAATGTAATGATTCAGCAGTTTAATGGATCTTGAGTTTGGCAACAGTCCCCTTATAAACATCTCTCGGGAAATAAAATAATACAGGCCCAGGACTTTGGCAGGTTCCATAATTGTTTGCTTCTGGCACAAATCCAGGGACAGCACAAGCTCTAACTTAAGGCAAATATGGCTGCACAACACTGACTCTCCAAGCACGCTCTACTCAAAAGCCCAAGGGTAGAATTAGCTTATATCACATCTGATAAGGAGACAAAGATACCAGAAAAGCATTCACCTAAAAAAAAAAAAAAAATCTTTAAATATAAAAATGTCTAAATCAATAATGCTCAATTTCACAGGAAACATCCTTTCTCTTGACTTTCTTTTTTTAAACATAGACAAGCAGATAAAGTTTGCTCAAAGTTGAAATGTGGCAGGTTATAAACATCAGCCTTTTTATTAAGATTTAAACATTGCTAACAGATTTTGAGAAAAAAGAAGTTTCAAAAACAGGCAAAAAATGAAGCTGTCTTGGTCACTACACGATAACTATTAAAACATGAGATTTTCTATTATCTTACAAGTCTCCTAGCAAAATACTCGCTGGAAAGCCAGAAAATGAAACGTTATCTGAATTTCTCCCAGCTCAGAGACTCAGATAACAGCATCTCTCAGCATTTTTATGAAAATAAAATCCTAATTCTCAACACTCTGACTTCTGCTTTGGCCTTCTATTCTGAACTTCACCTGAAATTTAGATATACTAATCATATACAGATTTACATTGGAAGTAACATAACGAAATGTGAAAAACACAGCAGAGCCTTTTCACAGCTTCTGTGCCTGTTAAGTGCCCCCAGAGAGAGGTGATAACCTATGAGCCTCTACATTCATCAGTTGTGAGAATAAAACAGCCACCCCTCCTTCCAGACCATGATACATGGTCCCTTTGTTTCCCGTGCTACGGTAAGATGAATGAAAGAAGCTATACCTCATGACAAAAGACCACAATATATGCAAAGAACACAAAAGCTAGACCTGGCAGGCTGAATTTAATCTTTTATTTTCAGACTGTTGTCGTTTGATCTGCCGTTTACATACATTAATACCTACGACCTTTAATTTTTTTTTAATTAATCTCCTCAAAACCAGGGATGGGTTCACTGACTTTTCTAAATTTGTAATGAAAGATTCTTAAGTACCAATAACTTTTTCTGTTTTAAGAGACTGAGAGGAATGCTGCATTGCTTCACCTTTTATCCATGTGAGCTGCGTTGCTGGGAGAAGTAGAAAAGCATCAAGTCTCAAGTGCAGCTGTGTTTTGTTCCCTAGGCTTTGCCAGTTGCTCCTCAAACCATGCAAAAGAAGGTATGCAGGGCTACTTTTTATCCACTATGCACTACCAAACATAATAATCAAAATGTAATTACTCATTGATTAAAAAAAAATTTAAAATTAGCTATATATCCCCCAAAACTGGAAGTGCTATCTTCTCTAATGCAAGCACTAATAAAAGCACTTTAATTTGGATACAGATTAGAGGCACAAAACATGCTGACACGTCCACATACAGTACTTGAACATGCTCTTGAACATTATTCAGACCACTCCCTCCTGACTCTCCACCAACAAACAAGCATCCTGATATTCCCCAAAAATCTTTTTTTTTGTTCTGCGTCCAAAACCAATTATTATGCTTGGTCATTTGCTTAGATTTCTGGAGAGCTACTCAACAGAAATTTGCAGCTTACAAAAACGTTTCATGGCAGGTTAACTAAAGCTTGCTAGCATGGAAAAATATTGTAAGGGCAGGCCAAATGCTGTGTTACTGTTAATGCCTATTCTGCGGAGTATTTACAAAAAATTCACTTTTGTGATTTCTTATAACATGTTTATTAGTTATTACAGTGATGAGTACAATGATAAGCCAAGATTCTAGTTGTTTCTGAAGTCTAAATGTAGACAAGTTTTCATAATCCTCATTAAACACGTCCACACTAACTTCTTAAAAGGACATTTAACAGTTTCACATAATTAAACCTATAAAATTCATTGAACATTACCGAAATTCAGTAAGTAACTTAAAAGCAGTGACTGTTCTTTTCAAAACCAGTTTTATTTCCAACTGGAAAGTTTTGCTGCAGCAAATAAACCAAGAAAATGAATACAAATTATGAACTTCCAAGACAGAGAAGAAAATACTGCTGATGGTTGAAGCCCACCCCCTCTTTGTACTCTACTGGGCATACAATACCAAAGAAAAGGAGAGCACAATGAAGATTTGGTAACACTGTTTTTAAACAGCAGAAGTTTTGCCTCACACCATTAAAACATCATTCTATAAAAAAGTACCACCATTGGGAGGGAGAAGCTTTAACTTGTAAATATTAGATTCCAATCTGTATTGTTGTCCACAATGCCCCTGGAATCAACGAACTGCACAGCTTTTCCAGCTACCCAGCTGGTATGTCGACAGCTTCATTTAATATTCTTGTCTAGTGATACAGCAAAGACCTCTCATGCCTATTTTTAAATGCACATTTTTAATATTCAATATAATGTTACTCTTTAACAAACTCTTTACTCCCTGCTTCTTTTATGAAGCTTCCTGTGGTCTTTAAAGGGATTGTTAACCAAAGAATGGATCACACTCTTTCTGCATGAGCAAATTCAGAAACACTCCATTAAACCTTTCAGTATTTAATATAAAGAGTAATCTCTCACCTCTGAGGAGATAAGCCAGTTGCTGAGTGATTAACTCTGGTGCCTTTTGAAGAATCTCTTTTACGACTAAAGAGGAAGAACACGCTTGTAACTCCAGGCTCCTGTCACATTGCTCATCTGGATTGATGACTTTGACAACAGCTGATTCCAAACTTTTATCCTCACTATCAAGCAAATTTGAAAGTTATACATATATTTATCTTCATAGCTGCTTAGACAACCCAGTAAAAAGTGCAACATATTTTAAAAAATTCTGGACTTCAACAGCATTGTTATAGCTACCTGAAGTCTGCTATAAAGCCAAAGGTTGACACAGAGGTCCTAAACACAGGATTTTTTAAATTAAGTGTTCAGAGTTCTTTTACTGCTTGATGTATCACCAAGTACAACATTTCCCTCACCAAATCTACAAAAAACTAGTAATTTGAAAAAAAGTATTTCTACATGTGCTGAAAATAGCCCTTTTTATACAGAGGAGATTTAGGATTTTCCCAACTGAATATTCTGAAAACTTACAAAAAAATTTTTTTTTGCATTTACATACTTTACGTTTCTGTTTGCAATAGCAGTAACCAAGCCAAACTAATTTTAATCATGAAATACTAATTGTAATTCTTTAGAAGGAAGAAACACAGGAAGTGAGAGTAATAACAAAAAGCAGATAATTTTTACTCTGACGAGCGTATGATGCACTGAGCTGCTGGCAGTTAACACATCAGCAGCTATGAGATTCACACATATTTCTCTCTTCAGATTTTCCCTACTTTTAGCCTAATCTACAAACTTCTCAGAGTACGATGGGGCCATAGGATGCTACTTGTCTTAAACGAAGTTCTAAGGAGAGCTGGAAGCAAACAGCATCCCTCACTCTGGGCAAGACAGGGAGACCATTATAAAGAGGCTCTCCATAAAAGATTCACAAGGGACTTGTAAATAGTCCCTCTTAAGAATGAGTATATGGACTGTGGTCTTCCAGAGAGCAACTCTGAGCCTTCTGAAAGGCTGTAGTTGGTAAGGACCACAATAATCCATCAGCCATATTATCAGCGTGTACACAAGTGTCTGGGCACCTGCAAATCAATATAAGACTCTTAAAGGAAAGCTAACTAAGAAGCAGGAAAAAACTCTGATCTCTTACCTACTGGCCACAGGAAACCTCCAGACTATTTAACGCAATTAAAATACCTAAGTTGTGTGAAAATACAACATTCTTAAAAGTGGAAGTTCTATTAAAAGTGATGCAAAGATGACTGTTCACCTTGTTACACTTACTGAACATAAAGGGAGATAAAATATACCTTAGCTTCTTTTTTTTAGGTCTGAGTTAACATAGCAATATGAATATTAATACAGAAAAAATGTAATTTTTGGAACTCACACAAGGCATCTTACTGTACATAAAACGCAATACCTTGTCAGCATGTTGCTGTTTACAAGTGTTAAAGACAATTTCCCTTCAGCATTCAGCTGATGCAAATTGATTTCATCTCGGAAGATATGGAATGACTCTGGGATATGCAGCTCTTCCAAAATAAATCTTGTCTCAGTGAAGTAGCTAAAGTCACTTCTTGGTATGTTCAACACAGGTAAGCAAAGAACATCAGGAGGACTGACCTGTAACATAGGTGTGCATTTGTCAGAATTGCATAAAATTGGACCTCTTTTTCATCAGGAAGGTATTTTAACATAGTGAGCAATTAGAAACAGCCTGGATTTCCTGTTTGGGGTTNAAAGGAAAAAAAAAAGCTTTGTTTTCGTTCATCTGTCTGTTTGCCTCCTGCAGAGTACCTGGGAAACCAGAAGAGGAAAAGGATTAGGGAATGAAGCACAGGACTGATTTTTTCCTGTTATTCAATAAGCCATCTAATAACCACTCATTCATTTTCGTATGGAAAGAAATGTAGATTATTTATCTTTTAAATACTCACCTCTGATAATAACAAAATCATCATCCAGAAAAAATGTTTTAGAGTAACTGACTTAACAATAAGATGTCTGTAACAACATGGAACAAGTGAATTAAGACCACTCAGTCCAATTCTTCCATTACCTTGTCTAGAAAGTAGGCATAGGCCAGGGTAGAAATAAGTGAATCCAAATCACAGGGTTTATTCCCAAGAACCACATGGACTTTTTCCAGGCGTTTGCTCCTGTTCTGAAACACATGAGAAGACAATTGCCATGAGTGGAAATGATGAGAAAAAGTCAAATCACCACGGCATTTCAAAAGACAAGTTAAGTATCAGGCTTTGTTCTCAGTCGTAGCACTTTTCACCACTGGCTGAAGGAATGGACTTCCTGTGGGATCAAACATTCCTTGGCTTCACAGCTCCCAAGAAAGCCAAACACTAAATTTCACAAGAGACAGTAGTTTAGAACCCAACGAGGTCTGAACCTGACAGAAGCCCCTTTCACAGCAAAGTAACAGAAAAGCAGCAGCTTCATATACATGTGGAAAAAGCTTTTCAAAACACCTCACAAATCCATTTAGAAAAACCGTCCAAAAGACACAAAGCAAAATACACAGGAAATAATATGCAGCAAGTTCTCATTTTAATTTTACCCTTTTTTCTTTACTCAGCTGAAATCAGTAAATAGACAAAGTAACTGCCTTTCACCCTGAATCTTCAGAAGCTGAACGCAGCTAAAGTACTACAAGTTTTCAATTGTTCTCACTTAATAAAATTAGGAGCCTTCCAAGCAAGAGGAAAAGAGAAGACAAACCTACTGTGTGAAAGCAACATATTGAAGGGAAGGGTCTACCTTCTTCATAACTGCACACACAAAATATAAGATGAAGTTTTTCTCTTGTGCACATCATTACTGTCAAGCTAGCTGCATGGAAACATTACAGTTTATTTTCTGCCAATGCTTCTTAATTGGTGAAACATATGTGACTGATGCTAAGAGACATGTTTCATAAACAAATACATTCAAGTAAACATTTCTGTTGTTGGCGTATAGAGGCTGATGTATTTTTTGCTATTTTAAATTGGAATTCTGGATATCAAATAAAATTTTAATCTTTCAACAGAAGCATGTAATTATTACATTACCCTTAATAATTATAAATGTGCAATTTTTTTTAAGGTAACCTTTTTTCTCTATGCCTAGGCTTAGTTCTACCTGGATATAAGGAATAAACTTAGGTTCTCTTTCCCTTAATGGAACACAGGCATCAAAATACATTTTGGGAATAAACCCAGGACACATTCTCCATTCCCTATATATAAGGAAAGACAAGACAGCTTTCTGAACAATACAATGACTGGAACAGATATGTTCATTTATGCTCTAAGTCTTCACTAGCAACAAACTGTCTCCATGTACCTCTTTTCAATACAATTTTTGTAACATGTTCTTCTGCAGCATGCATTTCTGATTGATTTGCCACCATAAAGAATGAAAAAAAAGCTCATGAGCTCATCCTTTTTTTAGTACTCACTCCGTAAAGAATTTCTTCATAATATCTAATATAAACCTGCCCTTTTCCAGTTTAAGGCCATTCCCCCTTGTCCCATCACTACGTGTCATTGTCAAAAGTCCCTCTCCAGCTTTCCTGTAGGGCCCTTTTAAGTAGTGGAATGCTGCTCTAAGGTCTTCCTGCATCCTTCTCCAGGCTGAACATTCCCAGCTCTCTGAGCCTGCCTTTATAAGAGAGCTGCTTCAGCCCTGTAATCGACTTAATGGATCTCCTCTAGACTCCAACAGATCCACGTCCTTCTTATGTTGGGGACCTCAGAGCTGCGTGCAGTGTTCCAGGTGGGGTCTCACCAGAGCAGAGCCGAGGGGCAGAATCCTCTTCCTCATCCTGCTGCCCACGCTGCTTTGGATGTAGTGCAGAACACGATTAGCTTTCTGGGCTGTGAGTGCACATTTCCAAGTTATACTGAGATTTCTGTCCACAAACATCCACAAGTCTTTCTCCTCAGGGCTGCTCTCAGTCCCTCTCCACCCTGCCTATGTTTGTGCTCGGCATTGCCCTGTCCCAGGTGCAGCACCTTGCACTTGTTCTTGCGGTTCATGAGGTTTGCCCAGGCCCATCTCTCAAGCCTGTCAAGGTCCCTTTGTGATAGTGACAGTGATCAGCAATACCTTTTTCCCCACCTTTCCTGCTTTCTTCACTGAGCAGAATTTTCTTCTCTTCTCCTTCCCCTCTTGCAGATCCAAGTTACATGATTTCACCAGTATTTCATTTCGCCGTGTGTAGCTGAATGAATGGCCTTCTAGCATCTTACTATTATTTAGTAATAATAACCCTCCAAATACTCTCCATATATACTGTGCATAAATGCAACCCTGAAGCAGGCCATCCAAGCATACTGCTTATCTTACAGATCTGAGACTGCTTCCTCTTCCACCATCTCAGATAAAACTAGTTTGCTTAGTCTACTGCATGCTAATCAGCCATCTTTTGGAAAAGCATGCACAGGGAAGTAAGAGGGAAGTAAGGCTTCCTCTCAGAGGTGTTTCCAAGCAAAAATCCAAGCAGAGAAGCCCACAATCCAGAAGACAAAGATCCATAAGCCCAGTAAGGCTTAGCTACAATAGGACTAAAATGCGATTACCTCCAGCAGTTATCACAGCTAAACCTGAGAGGAAACATGAACTGTCAATATCTCTAAGAATTAAAAAATTTAGGAGGTTAATGATGAAGCTAGAAATCTTAAAATAAACTACATAGGAGACCAGTGATTTTTCTTCATTCTGATGAGTTTTTGTTTAGCCAGATTAAATGTAAATTATAAAATGCGCAAACGCTGGATGCCTGGGTTAAAATGAATTAAAGAAATTATGTCTCATTTTCAGATGGCATCAGTCAGGATAACTCAATTTAGATCAAACCTGCATAGATTAACATTCACTTACTGTGCTCAGGAAAGAGATTTATAAATATTAGGCTACTTCTGCAATCTACTGAGAGATCTGATTCTCAGATATTTACTATGAAGAAACTCTCATATCGGTTTGGTTTTGTTGTCTATTAACACATAAAAGCATTATTATGACAACTGCATCTTTATGCAACTGTGGATGCTGAAAGCTTGGTCGCAGGGAGATTTTCCAGCTTTCTGCCAGCGTCCGTGTGAAAGTCCTTGCTTTCACACGGATGCTGGCCGAAAAACAGCTAGAGGTTTTAGTAAACTAATTCCTTTATCTTGCAGGTGCAAGATATTTATGCAGTATTGTGGTTACTAACCGGAGAAATATTTTGAAATGGGTGTTGTAGAGTTTAGCCAATCATTATGGGAGGTGGATGGTCAAAGGACCAATAACCTTATGCCACTCAAGCAAACGAAGATATATAAATGAGTTTGTAAATTAATAAATAATTCCACTTCTTCCTGGACCGAATCTGTGTCATTTCTCTCCGTCCCCGGTACAACAGCGACATGCAACTGCAGAAAAAATATCATTTATTGGTTGCTACCTGCATCAAACAGCTGATATATTCAAACATACTCCAATACTGGCAATTAGGTTTGTAAAAATTTTGACTAGGACATGTAACTACAGTGATTGATCAAACTACAATATTCCAGTCAAAAATTACATTGTCTCTTCTTTTTTTCCTTCTGTAATAGAGAAGATGAAGTGATCTTGCAAGATAATAAATACTGAAGATTCGTCCTAGCATAAACAGGAATGCCTACAAAATGCTCACTGTATCCAGGCAAAAAAACTTTTCCCTTTCCTTCATACACATTCATCCCACACACACAGAGCAGAAATGCACACCCAGCAGCCACACACAGCCTTACTTTCTGAGCCACTACTGGTTTTTTGCCTCAATTTCACTAGTTCTGTCCCTAAACTGTAATGAAATCACTGTATTTTACTGCATGGAATGGGACAGCACTCGTCAAGCTCAGCAATTCTTTGAAGAAACAATATGGCTCAACAGAAGCATAATAAAAAGGAAGAAGCTGCAGAATCACATAGCAAGATACAGTTTCAGATACAACACTGAAAGCTTTTCTAGCCTTGTGGCTGAAGCACCAGCCAGGGGGTACAAGCTTCACAGACATAGCTTTCCCGGAGGTACAGAGGGGAAAATTCTAACTATTTGGGCAAAGGCCAAGATAGTAAAAAATCTGTCTTTCAATATTTAAAGTCATCAAATCACATGAGAGAGGATTTTTGTACCTACTTAGTAGGTCTGGAATTCTACCTCCAAACTAGAGGTACAACTTATTGAGTAGTAATTTTGGAGCACAACTTGCATTTGCCTTATAGTATCAGGCAGTATTATGCTTCCAGCAGCCTGAGGGCTTTTAACACGATTATACATCTCTGTTGTCAAAGAAATGGCTTTAAGCCAAAGCAAAGTTAACTTAGTATTTCATGCAAAGTTCAAGTTAGTTAATTACTTAGTAAGTCTTTTCACAAGAAAGCTTTATACCGGCCTGGAAAAAAAGAGATGGTCTCTTATTCTAAAAAGAGATATAAGAGATAATCCTTATTTTCTACCATTTTTGAGGACAGTCAAAAAAAAATTACTGTGTTTCTCTGCCCTTGCAGTATCCCATTTATCATGCACAGTAAATGACACATAGTAATCTAAAGTACTAGCTGTCAAACACCTGGTTACATAAAGATTCTTCCCTAAGGAACACAAGCGTAGTTGCAAAAACTTCAAGTGTGACATATTTTAATCATTACCCATTGAATATCCATTGTATAGTCTTGCTTTACTTACAAATCTGAAAAAAAAACCCCATTACAACAAACATCAATACCCCTAGCAGAACAAAATATAAAACAAAAGCAGGATTTTCTAATTCCACACCATCTGATTTTGTATGGGAGACACGGTCTTATAAATAACAGAAACAAAAGTGGAACCATCAAAAACTCAACACTATCCTCAGAAATGGCTAAATAGGCATAAAATGTTACCTGATACTTTGTTTTGAATAAGATATGATAACAAAAGACTATGACTACTCCATAACAAAGACTAGGAGAAGCTCTTCACACTTTAGTCGTCATACATATAGAGCTTGTACACATAATTTATCCAATCGTACTTGCACTCTGATGGTGAGTGCACTTCCCACAGCAGGTTGAACATACTCTTATGATTATGTCTGCTCTTCTCATATTAGTATTTTAGAAGCTATAAGTAAGAGTCAAGCTCTTGATAAAAGGGGTTTTATTTTAAAATGTTGCTTCCCAAATTCACAATATTCCACAGAATAATACTCCTCTAATAATGGAAATGAGGCAGGTTAACTATCTGACATGCCAGCCAGGCAAGAAGTCTTATCTTTAGATTGTTCCCGGAATTTCCACAGGACAGGAACTCTCTTTTCCAGTCATTTCTAATCAAAAACCGGCATGGTCAACTACTGCTGATGAGAATGCAGTTCAATATTTCTGCATTACCAACGGGCTCTGATTTGGAATTCCGCAAGGCAGGCAAACTTAACACTGTTCAAGAAATAATTCTTAGGAACTGCAAACATTTACTCTCTTTTCACTTTTAGTTAATTTTATAGCCTGTAACTGTAGCCAAGACTGTTCTGCCTGTTTTTGAAATACCTTCTCTCTAGCTTATTACACACATTTATTCACATCGCAAAAATCCAGAAATGAACAATGATTTCTACATCAAGTTTTCATTTGAAAAAGAATAGCTGGAGTAATCAAATAATACATAAATTCCATTTAAATATAAAAAGGAAGCACTACAGAATTGAGAACATCAATCAAAATCTTGTTGGCTCCTTTTAAAATTAGATTTATTCCATCAATTGGTTTGGCATTGATTTTTCACCATGTTTTATAAGCTTTACATGTTCACACTCTGATGCTTCTCCAAATTTTTGCCTTTAGGATCAACATTGGAGACACCACTTCTACTTGATCATGGAGTGTATGCACTCAGAATACTCAATAGTATGTGGTTTTCAAACTGAATAATACATGGGGTACATACATACGCCCACATTCACACACATTTTGCAAGTGTGACTTTGACACCGTGTGTTTTGACCCCATCTTTGTTGCTATATCAAGGTAAAAAAAGCATTAAGCAGACAGACATTAAATATGCTTTCTCTTAGAGAACTAAAGAAACCTAAATTTATACTATATAAGATAAACAAAATGATAAAGCAAATACTTATTGTAATGGCCTTAGACTCAGTAACAATATCACATTACTCTTCCTGCAAAGACAAAACAGGATATGGTGTCCTATGGCTGAAAAAGTAAAATGTTCCCAGCACAATGATTATTTAAGCTTGATTCAGCAGTACTTCAACAGTCTGTCAATGGGATTCTCTATCATAGAAGTTACTAAAATAAAAATTCAAGTCTCCCTCTTTCATTTATGCTGCATTAACTCATTTGCTGCTCAAATTAACCTGTCTTACACAGGATTAGTGCTCTCACCTAATAACTGAGTATACAGCATACAGAAATTCAGCTTTGCAAAAGAACAAGTTATATTCCTATTCCAGGTCATTTTTAGTGTCTAAAGCCAGTCACAACAAATCTTTGAATTTCCACCTCAAGCTACGTAATTCCTCTTCCCTCTTCCTCCCCACTTGCCACTTAACATGCAGAAGTGAGACTGGGATCCCTATTTAGTTTACAGGGCTTGATTGTATTCATCTGCTTTAGGAACTGTTCAGCTTATTATAGGACCAAACTGTTCTTTGAGATATTAAGACACAAACGACTTAAAAGTAAGGTGTACATTTGCCAGAGGAGCAAAGTGCCCCTGTCATATTAATTGTTATCAGCTCTGTGGTGCGCCAGGAGGTGACTGGTGGCAATAAACCCCTACGTCATATACTGCAGAGGCTGGATAAATTAGACAGAGCAAAGAGAAAGTGTATTGGATAAAAACAGGTGGGTTTGTTTTGGTGAAGGCAAGGGAATGCAACCCAAACAATGCAGTTAATTTACCCACCTCTCGCAGACTTAACATCTGACCTTGGAGTTCAAGAAGTTTAGCTGCTTCTTTAAAATGAAGGAAGCAACTTTGCAATCAATAAAAATTGTGCTCGTTAGTAAAATGACAGCGCACTCAGAATACAACCTGACTTTAAAAAAACATCTATTTTTTTTATCTGCGATGTTAGGAGACTAGAAACATACGCTCCATTATGAGAATGCAGTCTTTCTACTCATACAGTAGTTAGTTACGTCTATACTGTTTAGATCTTTGATTTGTCCTCACTATAATACTAATATCAGAGCCACAGACATATTGCAAAGGAGAATGAGAAAATGCATAATTACATTCCTGTATTACTTTTAAAAGGCATATGATTTCAGTGTAGGGCTATTCACCAATAAAATGATGTTGATTTAATGCCTCATACTCCTTTTCACATAGATGACACTACAGCAATAGAAGTTTAGAAGCAGTTTATTTGGTAAGTACATCTGGCTAGGTACAGAGACAACATGTTACCTCTTGAACACATATGCAAAGGATGTAATACATACATCAGAAATATCCATGTATGAAGTAATCCTTTCTCTGATTATTTGGGCTGTGTCCGAGTATCCAGTCTGCTCATGAAATCCAGAGAGGTCATTAATACAGTGAGCCACTGAATATTTCTTGGAGCAGTCTGAAACCACCTTGGTCAATTTGCCTCAGCAAAAAATTCAATTCAGATGTTCTCTACCATGACACACTTCCCCCTCAGCATAACCAAAGAGGCATAACCTATGTCAATACTATTGAACTAAGACCTCCACATATGCTGCGGTGACTGGGGTCTTCTTAGTCACTCATGCTCCCTTCCTTTTGAACTGCCCATCTTTTTCCAGAGCAGAATCATGCAAAAAGGTGCCACTGACGTCTTCAAAGTCAGACATAAGAGATTTAGGGGCGGATCCTCCATGCCATTTCATCAGCTAATACCAGTGGATTGCTTCAGAAGTCAATAATCCTAGACAAATCACATATTTTGCCTCTGCAGTTCCTAGGGACATTCCTCTTGTGATGGCAAGCAGCCTCCACAGAGCTTTCAGAATTGCTCTCAGGTGACAAAGTATGTTTCAGCATAAACATTACCCAAAACCTTTTCTGAATCAGACTTCCCCATCTATTCCTGAAGTATTAATGAAAACATTTAAACGTATTTCCTTGCTGAAATATACCATTTGGCTCACTGCAGATTTTTGCTGTGTTTTAAGCACACTATTGACTGCATTAAATAACCTCATAATCACATTTAAAGGCTTAGTGATCTAGTGCCACCAATATACTAAAATATACGATAACAAATGCAGTCAGCATTTTCCATACCATATGTTTGTAAATGTTATTCTGCAGGGAACCAATTAAAACTATGGAAAATTTGGAACACAGACATATGGAACAAAACAAAGCAACTTATCTTGTCACCATGGTGCTTGCTCAGTACATCGATTAGGGAATGGTGATATTATAGGACAAACAAATGTCACTTTAATTAAAGTATGCTGAAAGGCAATATACAACAGCAATCTAAAACATTAGTTTTTGCTGTGCTGATGTTAGTTTTCCTTCTAATTAGATAAAACAGGTAAAATACACTCATGAACAGAAAAAAAATCCACAAATATTCCTATTTGAAGTAATGCAATGCTTGTCCTAATTTACTGTAAAACCTCCTCTTAACATTCAGTGAGAAAAAGGAAGGAAACTAAACAATGTTTGGGTTTCAGGAAAAACATTTAAAATACTGCTAAGGATATAGGATTTTTCAGGGAAAAAAATAAGTTTAAGCAGGGACTTATAAGTTTTTCTATTAAAAATTTTGTGCATCAGGGAAAACACTGAATCTAATCCTTGCACTTGTCTAGCACAATTGAAAACATAAAAATAGTAAAAGAACTGGAAGAAGTAACAGTCACTTTAAAGCAAAAAGTTATCAGGGGTAGAATCATGATTAGCTCATTCCCAAGGAAATTTGGGAAAGACCTATAGGAGGAAATATGCTCAAACTTGCATTTCCCATTCCTTCTTCCACTTCAGAATTCAGCACCGCAGTAGATGAAGTCCCACAAGGCACCACAGTGCCCATTAGAAAGACTACCAAAAAGATTAAGAACCTTGAGGTATTTTGGGTAAGACTCCTGTCTTATTACTCTTGTATTGTGCCAATGGCATCTTGAACTGACATACAAATGATGATACTGCAAACAATATTTATGATGATGATTATTACTTTCCCTCTGAAACACAACTCCATTTCACAGTACTTTGTCTTGACATAGAATATATGTATAACTGAGCCACGTTTTTAATTTAATGTACTAGAACAAGTGGTACAGAGGGGAAAAAAAAGGAATTAAATTATTTCTGCAGTCATCAAGTAATGTTCCAGCACAGACAAGATCTGTCAAGAACCACAATACAATAAACACATCTCCGTCATATAGCATTATAGTTAGTGACAATTGTCACTAACTACAAAAAATCTCCACCTCAAATGGAGGGAAAACTACAGTAATGGTAAATAAAATATTGATTGCACAAACTCTTATCTATCATAGTAGTTCAATTTCATCTTCTAAAAGGTATGTTATAGAGAGTTGAACCATAGAATTAGAGAGCATACAGTTTTAGAAATTTTTTTTATGGTAAGCTTATCAACTCCTGCTTTAGAAGTATAGAAAATATTAAACAAAATAATTTCAAGTGTAATTACAAAGTAAACTAAAGCTCTGTTTGTATTATAAAGCTTTAAAACTATTTTTTGAGGGTATCACATTATTTCAGTTAATGAAAATTGGTAAGCAGTAACATAATATAACAGCAACAAATACAACTATAAGGTTTTTTTTAATTTAAGATTTGGCTCAGTTCTATTAATTTTGATTAATGTTTCCATGATGTATTATTTCAGATTTTATTAAGCAGTAGGAAACAGGAGATATAAATTGACACATTCACACATGAAGAGACATTAATGACTGATTAAGACATCCTCCTCAATGATTTTTGCTGAATCCTCCTACTTAACACCAAAATGTGTAATTCATCATCCCTGGCAAGTCCGCTGCCCTAGCTAATCCCAAAGACAAGAAATATTTTTTTTAAAAAAAGAAGGAAAAGATACGGTTAAAACAAACAAAATTAATTACATGAATATTTCAACTTCTACTTATCAGTATCTCCTAGTTTTGTATTGAAGACACTTTCACGTATTTTTAACCTACGAAAAACACCAATATCTGTTCCCTCCCCCACAGACGGACTTGCTAGATTCTCTTCAACAGTCAAGGTCTTGGTTTCAAATCGAAGAGCATACTGTTGGGAGAAGCAATCTCCACAGATTTCTGTGCCTACTGTAGTTAAGAACAGTCCAAATGTAAGGAGACGTAAGTATGCTAGTAAAGAACTATCTTTTTCTCAGGCTTACCTTACTTCCACTAAACCACAGAGCTCAAAACTTGCTTAAACTCTGATTCTGAATGTAAAAAAATCCAAGGTACAACATCCTTCCTAGGTCTTAAGTCTCTGGGAGTGGGGGTAAAAAACCCTCAACCAACCAACAAACAAAAACCAAAAAAAAACCAAAACCAAACAAACAAAAAAGCACAAAAGCACAAAAAAACCAGACAAAAAACCAACACAAAACAAGAAAATACCCAAACCCAAACAAATGCAAACAAGCAAACAAAAAACAAAACAAAACAAAAACCACATCAAACCCGCCCCCCAACCCCACAAACAAACAAACAAACAAACAAACAAAAAAAAAAAAAAGTAAAAGGGACATATACAAGGCAAAATATCTATGCACAAAGCTGCTCACAGCCTCCAGGCCCAGATTCTCCTACTGGTAAACTCTGAGGACATTGGCAAGACATATAGAATTGTAATTCAACCTCACCTCAGTGACTAGCAACACAACTTATTCCAACTCACAGACACGCATTTTGTGCCAATAAGGCAATTCCTGTATTTCCAGTTATAAGAACGCTACAAAGCATGAACTAAAATTTCTCTGTATCCTCAAGGTGTTCAAGGTGTTAAAGGGATTCACTGTCCTTGGAGATACTGACAAGCATCCAGATAAATGCTTGTCAGAATAAGAACAATGGTAACATTAGAAACTGGTGATGATTTCACAGTTTTGCAGTGTAAGGTCATTCTCCGCTCCTAATCTGGTATTTTTTTAGCTTATTATTTCTGCTTAGTTAATTGCATACATCTCAGCAGATCAGAGGACCATTACACAGTATCTTGTGTAATACAAGTATTTTGTTCTTTCAGTGCAAATGGAGTAACTACATGTTTTCTTTCCCTTATACAGGAAGCATATACTGGCCTTGTACCGCCGTTGAAAGGGTATCTGTTCAGCACTAATGGAATTAGGGAAGTCTGTTAAAAATAAACAAAGCGTAATTCTTTCTTTTACCAGCTAAAGTAGAACAATAATTTTTCATAGCATCAGCCAAAGAGGATATGGTATAATGGCAATATAATTATATGCAGACAAATTTGAACATTTAATCCCTAGCTGTAGATGAAGTTCATGCATATGAGCACCAACATATATATTGCCACTCCAGAATAAAAAAAGCATGTCATGTCATTAAAAAAAACATACTGACTTAAAAGAGATTTGAGATACTGCACTACAAGATTATAAGATATTAGTAAGCTGCTTAAATTTATAGAAACCCACAGAGAGTTTGTGACCTGACTCATCTACTACACACAGCAATGTATGAGAAACAAATATTGAGAATGAGGTCTACTTATAAAAATAGACTGCTATGCCTGTCTGAGGAGATCCACACCCGCTGAAATCACATGGATTTTGCATTCCCGTAATTTAAAGGCCAGCCTTACACATACCTTGCTAATGATGTCCATTAATCTGGGGAACCAGGATGTTAACAATTATGGTAGTTAGTATCACCATTAGCATCAAAATTAGAAGATTAAATTGTATTTAATTTTTTCCTTAAAACCAGCCTGTAAGATATACAAGTATCAACATATATACATGTTTTAACAAAAGTATTACTTAAACTACCTGTTTTGTTAGGAACGGTATACTGTGAAGCGTTTGGGCTGTGTAACACGCTTAACGTAACATTAGCAGGAAAATCTGCAGTTCTTACTCTGCTGACAGTTAGTCTGTGAAGTCAATGTGATACAAAGTGATAGCTGTACTTAATAAGATGAAACTCAAAACGCCTTTTAAAAATGCACAACACAAGGAAAGTTCATAATAGAGTTAAATGAAATCTACACCTAACTCCTCCTCATAATGGAATTCTCTTCGCAGCATAAAATGCTGGTTTTTAATGCTTCAGCATAAAAAACAATATTCAGAGAATGCAGTAGAAAATATTTCATTAATTAATTTATAAAATTACCAGAATTTTTAATAAATATGTAACACCTCGGAAAAAACCTGCCATCAGTTTTGTGTACCTTGGAATACTTCGGAAAGAGTAGGACACAGAACACAGATAGCACCTCTAAGTAATTCCTTCATCCATCTTGGCTAACCAATACTAAGAGAATGACAGTACCCAAAAATTAAAGTAATGGAGTCTCAGTATAAACATTCTGAAAGGCAAAAAGGGAAATGGGAAAAAGGGAAAGGGGGAAAAGGGAAAGGGGGAAAAGGGAAAGGGGGAAAAGTATTAGGTACTACATGACAGACCACCCTGTCAAAAACAGAAATAACACTGTGGTTCAGCATGGCCTTCTTCAGAAAAAATAGAAAAAACTTTTTTTCTCACAGAGCATTCACCAGGGCAAACTATGAGCGCCAAAGATGAGAGGGGAAAACTCCTCTCTCTGTGACTGGAAACACCCTATTTTCAGCTGACATTTGATTCCCTCGATTTACACTCTTCTCTGGCTTCCCAATAAAAATATCTAATTTATGCAGGTGTTTGTGTAAGAGCTAACCAGGAAAAAGACCTAGCTACTAAAGCTCAGTGGGTTTGAGCTACTTTAAACTTTATGCATGTTGATTGATATTAATTAAATGCCCTCAGAAACATTTGAAATTATGTAAAGTTGGGACACTCTCTAACAATAGCAACCAAAAATTGCAGACAAAGAATGTAAGTGTAGAGAAAATTAGTTTCCATGATTCAAGTTAAGTGTGCAAGTTTATTTAGACTTTTGACAGAATCAGAAACTAAACAGGACACTTTTGCATTTAATAAATATTACCATTCTACTTTCATTTTTGTCTTTTGGGAGGTTTTTGTTTATTAGTTGCTATGGAGGTTTTTTTTGGGGGGGGGAAAGGTGTATAGGGATATTTTTGCTGGAGTTTTTTGTTTTGGTTGGAGATTTCTTTGGTTAGTTGTTTTTTGTTCGTAGGGGGATTTTTTTTGTGTAAGTGTATGATCCTCAGTCCATGGCCTGGACCCTGTCTTACTCAGCAATCATGTAAAATAAGGTTCTAGAATTTCCAGCAATCTATTCGTAACTTACGTGTGTCACACTACACCCTTGTTCAAAATAGTACTCAATGTTAAAGAACAGGGATAGACTAGGGCTTGCAAGTACCCAAGTACTTCTGTAAAGATGCAGAAAGTACAAGAAAATTCCCTGTCTGTTATCTATTTCTACAGACTTCTGTTTATTTCTATTACAGAAGCAGTTTCTAACTCTCAGTGCAGACAACATGCTCTTCTATCCCGTACCAAACTACTCCACACCAAACTATTACAAAAATGAGTTACTTTCTAAACATTCAGCAATGTGTAAAGGAGTCCTCAAAACAAATGCTGTGGAGGGTTACTCTTCCGAAAAAAAAAAAAAAAGGTGTGTCTGAATTAGGAAGCAGGACACTTCTGAACTTCTCTGGACTGTCACAGATGAATATTCCATCACGAGGGCTACATCTTTTTAACGCGAAGATAAATAGTCTTAGAGCTATAACTGTGTACAGCCTCAGTGACTTCCAGTCACCTGTTCTGCCCATTGCAGCTGTGTATTCTGCTGGGATGTCTGAGGGATGGAGCTTATCCTGTCCCTCCTGTTAAAAATGACATGCCAGTTGACTTGAAGTGCTTTCTCAAGAATCTGTGATGCTCTGAATGTATCTGCTCATTAAACACTTATTAATATCCAGGCTTGGAAATACATGCAAGAGTATATCCAACTAGGGCCACAAACAAAACAGATCTATTTTAGATTTTGTAGAAAAGCTTGAAAAAAATTGTTTACCATACTTCTTTTTGTTTCAAAGGAAGAATTAAAAGCTCTTCATATTTCACAGAATCATAAAATCTTTGAATATCTCAAGTTGGAAGGTATTCATGGGACCATCGAGTCCAACTGCCTGATTCTTGCAGGACTACCCAACACTAAACCAGATGACTAAGAGCATCACCCAGACTCTCCTTGAATTCTGAGAGGCTTTGACACTGTGAACACTTCCCTGAGAAGCCTGTTCCGGTGACTGACCACCCTCTCTCTCAGCAAAGAACCTTTTCTAATGTCCAGCCTGAACTTTCCCTGACACAGCTTCATTCCATTTCCTCATGATCTATCACTGCTCTCAAGGAGAGATCAGCAGCTCCCCACTTACCACCCTGTCGGGGTCTCACCTCAGCCTTCTCTTCCCTCAAGCTGAGCAAACCAAGTGACCTCAGATATTCCTTGTAAGTCTTGCCCTTGAGACCCTCAAATTTTTCCTTCAAATCAAAGTGAAAATAGAGTATTAGAAATAAAGCACTGATTTATTTCTTTTAACAGTTTGTCAGAAAGGCAAAAGCTGTATCTTGCCATATGGGCATAAGGAAAGCCCAGTTTCCTCCTTCTTTAGAGGTGCAAATTTACCTAAGAGGTCAGTGTTTCTAACACCTGTGAAAGATTCCAACTGGACCAGTCTTATTCAGTAAAGTCTCTACTCCCATCATGTCAGGAATTTTCTTGCCTATCTCAATAATTTCAAGAAACAGACTTCCTAGAGTTTGTGTTTCTCTCTGTGTGTTCAACTGACAGAGAATCTGAGCGTATAAACAAATCAACTACACGAAAGTGATAATTTAGTAGTATGGACTAAGTGAAAACTGGTGAGGCTGAGATGCCAGGTTAGACAATTACACTCAGTGTTTGCACTTCCTTTCCATTTTCCTCTGTCTTACCTTCTTTTGCTAACACATACAGTCTCTTCCTAAAGAAACTGTGTAGTCACTTTGGAAACCTTAAAATCCAAACCTGTACTTTAAAGTGAGGCCTGCACTCTCACAATGTAATAGATCTGTAACAGAGATGTTCATGCATCTGAAAGAGATACTTACACCTCACAATGCCTGGAATTTAATCATCCTCTGAGTTTTCAAATTGGACAGAACATGTCAGATTACTACTTCAGCTGCAGCTTCTGATATTGTACTGTGGCTCAAACAATTATATGAAATATAGATGTATAACCACTTCTGATTTATGGAAGCAGAGAGTAAATTCTGCTCCTACAAACTGCTGTTAATTCAGTATCAGTAATTATCTAGTTGGAAGAAAAGCAGCTAAATTCTAATCACTAATTAACAGGGCAACTAACTAGGTTGCTATTGCTACAACATCATAAAGTAGCACTGATTTGGGGTCTGAAAATTTGAAATATGCAACGACTTAAACAAATTCTAACCAGCTTAAAAGGTAAGTAATTAAGCTCTCCGTTAACAACAGAGGACACATGCAAACAAGCAGAACTAAAAAGATGTAGAATGTCATTTCACATCTTGTTTAGCATCTTCACTTATTTTCCAGTACAGCAAAATGCAGAAGCGGACAGGATGATTTGCTTTTTTCAGACAAGACAGCATGTCTGGGTAGAACTGAAGCTGGCAGTTCAGAAATAATCACATCTCAAAAGGCTAATCTATCCTAAAACACAAGGTGTACAAAAGAACAAATCTGTACTTCATTCGTTGGCACAGAAGGAAAAGACAAACTACAACATCACCACCACTGATGAAGAACCACAAAGTACTTACACTGCAGTGTTCTGAAACTGTTGAAATTTACTGAGAGTCTATACTAGTTTCACACACACTGTACACCCCTCTACTCTTAAATGACACACGGCAGTATCACTGTCTGCCTGCTGAGTATTGTACTGGTTGGAAAGAAGAATGACCAGAGAGAAAAAAAGAGCAAAAAGGAAAAATAAAATAAAAATATAAATATCTCATTATTCACCGTCTTTGGAAACTACAAAATTGAGGAGAAAAGGACAAAAGAAGGTAAGTTCACCTGCTTATTGCTGTCTGCATAAAAAGAGAGCATTTTAATATTTATGTATTTTATATTTTATATTTAGTGTTCCACTTCTGCATACTGGGGCCACTCTCTTCTCTTTTACCCAGTACAGATACAAACAAGATCTCAGCATTTTCAGTCAAGCAGAGTTCATAATCTTTATACTTATCTAAATTTAAATTAAAATATTTCTTTAGATCAGTTCATTTTCTTCTTCAACTGGAACTTTTGTTTTACTTAGAATATGTAAATAGATGATCTTTTCAGACCATGAGATTATAACTGGTTCAATTATCATGTGGGAGGGGTGGGAAAGTTGATGGCTACTTTGGTTTTTTAAATGAAGGCCCAACACCTTAATACTGAGACAGGTTCATACCACACCACGACTATTGCACAAACTTTGCAAAACAGATCAAGCAAAATATCTCTGACCCAGCCTCAGAAATCTCTCTTCCACTGCACAAAAGGTGACCGTTAAAAACTGTGCAATGACCTTTAAGATGTGAACAAATAGCTAACATTAGATTATTTAATTCATTTTCACATGTGATCTAAAACAGGATATGAGCTCTGGATTTCCAGTGTCTCTGGAAATCAAAGACTAGAACTCCAGTCTACACCACTCTCTTAACCCTGTAATGAAGGCTTTAATGCATAGTTATACCATTTCAATCAATGAAACTTTTTTTATTCTTGTCCCAGGACCATCAGTGCTGAAGTTCTAGTGTGCATCAAATTTTCAAGGAAGGGAAGGCATCCCTCACAGTAGCATGGAACTGCCTTTATGTAAGTTTATGCAGTTTGCCTTTTAGGACATGCAGAAAGCAAAGAATTGTACAGAACCATCCCATACCTCTTCCTTTCATATACAAAACAAATTTTATGTAAAAAAAAGGCCAAGCTGCAAAATTTTAAAGCTGGTTGCAGTAACTGTGCAGTTTATCTATCATCAGCCTCTACAGCCCCATCCTGTCACAAAGAGACAAATGTACAGATTTCCTTTAGGGTGGTAAGGAAGAAGTACATCATCTCTTTACCACAGACAATGCCCTAGTGACACCATTTAGTCTACAAACCCCTCACAGACTGAATGAGTCATTAATTTTGAATTTTAAAAAAAGGTTTTTAATTCAGGTAAGCTTGAATTACAGTATTTTTCCCAGCCAGAAAATTACCACACCTACTATTTAAACTAAATCAAGAAAAGCCAAGTCCATCTTTGCAAAAAGGGAAAATTTCGTTTGTTTTCTGCGCTACAGTTATTTCAATTGAATGGGTAATTGCCATTTTTACATTAGTTAAATTCAAAAAAAAATAAAAAATCAAAGAAGCACAGACTCAAATCCAAAACCAGAAAGAGACTGGAATTGAAATGGGAGGTTTAAATCATAGCTGGTCTTTTAACTTGATAAGGCTATTCACTTCAAACACGTATAAAAGACATGCAGAAACCCAGCAGACCAACCTTTCCAAGATTTCATCTAGACCTAAACACCCTCTTACAGACACAATACTCAGACACATCACAGAAAGCCACTTCTTCTAAGTAATGTGACTGCTAAGGATAAAGTCTCAAAAAGATTTATCTGTAAGAAAACTAAGTAAACATATATGAAACTTATGTGGTCTGCATACAGGCATTGTCAAAAAATAGTAGTTTACTTTTCCAGCAGGTTAAACCATCACTGTACTCCATCTCACTCAGCTGTAACACAGCTGCAAAGGACTTTGACTGAAGGTTAAAACCTGTTCTAAGTCAAAGAAAGGCTGCTGAATCAGTCAACTGATTATTTGCCAACTGTCTATATTTAGGACTGTCCCTGCAAGTGTTTAAAAGTTTACCGTATCACTGCTTCAGAAAAAGTCAAATATATTCCAAAGAGAAATATTTGCTTCTCATCAAAGGGAAGTCTTCCTCTTTCCACCTATCCCACTGCCTCCAGAACAGCAAGGTTCACCAAGTGGAATACGCCTGTCTCTGTAGCACTCCAGATTCTAAGTCTCCACATATTTCCAGGATTTATAAGAGCATGAGTAGCTGAAAAAACAATTCAGAATTTTCTTCTTCCCTACCAACTCCTCTTTGATCAGGATTTTTTAATCACTACCATAAAACTGCAAGGAATTATTTACGGAGAATGGTAATTTTTATGCTGTGTATCACAACGTAGCACAATGAGACTAACTGTTAGGGAAAAGGTCACTACAGCATGATGGTGTCACACACTCAAAGGCTGGTTTAGCAGCTAACTTGGTTAGTTAGCATCAGGGACTGCATACAGCACCACTTCCACACACAAGACTAAATCAAAAACCAAAACTGTTCCAATTACAAACAGACATGAACACAATTATTGCTATCAAAGTAGAGCAAGATCAAAATTTCCTAAGGAGTACAAAACAGGTAAATCATTTCAAGTACACTGCAAAATCTCACTGTGCTCTAGACAGAATTTGTTATAAGGAGGCTTAAGATTAATAAATTATGGCTAGAAGGAAATGTACAGAAGCAGGTTATGACTGCGCAAGATGGAACTGGGCCAGTGCATTAGGTCTATTACACATTATTCAGTTACTGTCAAATGATTAAGTAAACAAGGAAGGAGAACTATCTGACATCCTCCAGACGTCATCATTTTCTGAAATCTTCCTAATCTTTTCACTGTCCATCCTCTGTCCTTACTGTTCCACAATCTATTTGGATCTCATTAGAATGAATTATACCATATCTGTCGTTAAGGACCTGTCTGTTATTGGGAGCAGACTCCCTTTTTTGGAGAAAAAGAATATAACAGGAGTGTTACGAAGTCATTAAAATCCTAAGCCTGATCTCCATCAGGACTTCAGGCTGGCAAACAGGACTTCCGTGCTGCTCCAGTCCTGCCCCTTCCAAACTAAAATCCCACACCTATTCCACACCTTCCCAGCATAAACACAATCATACAGTCCAGATGAGCATGGTTAAAGCTGAGGTTTC
The DNA here is from genome assembly GCA_013397725.1 of Rhagologus leucostigma. NCBI lineage: Eukaryota > Metazoa > Chordata > Aves > Passeriformes > Rhagologus > Rhagologus leucostigma. The sequence continues at coordinate 19,873 of VZTD01004626.1, read as the reverse complement.
ACTCCCTCTCCTTTTACTACGCCTCTCTCTGGGAGGAACATACATCACAGATATGTAAGTGACTAATGGAAGTATCCTACCTATAACTCCAGCCTGTAACTCTAGGATCATATTCAGTTTAGACACACACACCTTACCTACTGCAAAGTCCTGCAGGCCTGTTGAGCTCATTAATCTTGCCTACCTACCTCAGAGCTAACACTCTGGCTATCATTACCTGATGGTTTAATCACATAAACATTATTTGGCTTCAGCAGAATCAACATTTTCCAGAACCACCCTGTGGAAGGCCTTCCGCTCCTAGCCCGCGGCTCTGACTCTGCCATATTGGCTCTGCCCATACAGACCTCCCTCTTCCCACCCTCCTTGCTCCACTACATTCAAGAAAACACCTCAACTACATCTTGTAACCTTTTCAAATCCTTGTCTGCTTCATCTATCATTTCCTATTCAATAACGAAACATTACGTTTTATCTTCAGACAGTCTGTGGATGAGAAATGGGAAGAGTAGTCAGACCAATTCATTTTCTCTGATGTTGTCCCTATGCTTAAAGACATGTTTCCAAACCTCATTACCTTTCTAGTTTTTTCTAACTCCTACTCAAAACTGCCCTTTGCTAAAATGCTGACGAATAAGTTAGGAAGCATAACACCAACTATTATCCCCATACTGCTTCTTTAGATTTATCTGCTTCCTCCAGTATGTCCAACAGATTCTTATGACAGGAACTGAACCAATTTTTTAATTAAGTATTTGCATATAATCTAGCACAACAGAATCATGGCCACACTTTAATAGTTGTGTGATACTCCAGTAAATTCCCTACAGCACTGCACTGAAATGCCTTTAGATTTTATGTCTGTGTAGAACAAAGTATAAAGTATGTCAGCTACAAATGCAATGATTCAACACCCCAAAAGTTAACCAGGATAGAATTTGGCCTAATCATGTATGATGCAATTCACTTATCACTGCACCAGAGACTGATGAAAAGCAAGATATGTAGGTTATTGTTTAAAAATGCTATTTCTATCATCCCAAACAATGAAAATCCACGGGGGAAAAGCATTTTTAATTCTCATTTTCTGACACATGTTTGTAGTCTGTCTGACTTTACTAGAACTGTAAAAGGCTGTTAAATTACCCACTATATTTGCCTCACAACTGCGGGTTGCTTTTTAAAGTAGTTTTACATATGTTTGTCCAATTCAGGTTTTATTTTGGTTTGCTTATATGCAAAGGCTTTCTCTCCCTCCTCTGGGAAACCGTTTTCCTTGCTAAGAGACCTCATTTTCTGGAAATATTCTCTTTATTAAGCCTCTGCTGACTGTTTTGCAATTACATATTTATACCTATGTACATGAACGAATGATTCCTTCCTTTCTTTGCACTGCTTCTAGCAACCTCATAGATCCAGACTGCTCTCATGTCTCAGTGTAGCAGTAATTCAATCAAGTTTTATGTTTAGTTCATTTTTTTTTCCTTGGAAGTCAATTCTTTAAATAATTTCTTTATGACTCCCTGAGTTCTTTTCCCAGTTAAGAAATATTTTTGGTTATGTGGTACCCATAAAAGAAGGAAGTATTCCACTCAAAACTATACCATGACAACAAAAACCAGCCCTTTGATACTATTGTAACTGCTCATAGCTATGCTTTGTTTAAAATTTTATCTCAGAATTATGTTGGTGCAATGTTTTTACTTTTTTTTCCTTATTACTAATAAACACTGACTCTGGTCATGTTTCTTGTGACAGATTTAAGTAATAAAAGGTTAATCAGCTGTAATACTCCGATTCTGAAACCTTTTTAGGTGTATATACAACTTCTACATCTGTGTTTTCCAACTGGAGTCAATATCATTACACATACTCTTTAATTCTTACATAGTGTAAGTGTCTTGCTAAGTGGAGTCAAGTCCCTCGTGTGCTGCTGGATGAATGCAAAGAAGATACAGGAGAGGGTAAGACTTGATTCCTTGTCTTAATGCTTGAAAGCTTTTTTACTCCTCAGCTTGGAGAAGTTCAGTTTCTGGGAAAATAACTTCTGCTTCACTGCTGTAATGTCTCTCACTTCCTGTAAAGCCAAAACTTTATTCCAGATAAATCAAATATTATTTTCAAAGTAACCACCGCCTATCATTTATAAGAAAACTCCAGATAGGAAAACAAGAGGCAATATGAATAAACATGTAAGTGACTCAGCTTGTTTTTAAAATGCGGTCACATAAATCTACTCAAGTCATGCCATCATCACTAACTGTTCTTTGAACTTCTTTGCCTCAGAAACAAGCACAACATTCATTTTTCATATCTATCAAAGCAGTGCCTTAAAAGCCTTTTTTACTATTCTCAAGGGCATCTCCCTGGTCAAGAGTCTGGCCCTCAGTTTCGAAAATGTCCAGTCACACAGTCCAATTTTCTTTGGGCACACCTGTCTGGGGTCGTAATTCCTCATCTGAGCAGTGTGTTGCCCTGCCAGGTGTAACACTGGTGTAGCATTATGGTCTCTTTTCTTATATCAGCAAGAGATTAAGAGAAATTCAATTTTCAGAGGCTTTGGGGTTTTCTTCCCAAATACTGTTAACTGCTGAAGATGACATAGCATTTAGAAAGATCATTTCCCCAGCTAATCTGCTATTCTCTGCAGGAGGAGGACCATCTTCCAATTACTAGTTTGATACAGTTTGCTGCAGTATGTGGTTATCTCAGTACCATCAGCACATTAAGCCTTTCTGGGGCTCATTCTGTTCTCTGACTTCCCTGAAGCCAGCATAAAAAGCATTAGCTTCTCCATTATGCACAGACCTAAAGCCAGGGAAAAAGCATTCTCTGGCAGTCCTTGTCTCAGCATCTCTCAGAGGCAATTCTGTAATTTTTTTTTTTTTTAATTCTTATGGCTTTTTTCTTGACAGATTCCCTTGATTTAACTTCTCAGTCATTCCACGTCACTGTCACAGTCTGAAGCACGTAAGATTACTTGAAAAATACCTAACTTAACTACCTTCTTCAGTACACAGTATTCCACATCAGAGAGTTACTGAAGAAATTGTTCTGAATGTTTAGTTCTCTATTTAATTGACTTTAACATCTTGAGAATCACTCTGATAATCAATCTGAAGTTACACCACTGCAACCTTAAACTTTCGATTTGTTTTCCTGAATAAATTATACAACATTATGTACTGACTGATCAGTCACTCTTCTCCAACTGGATGGCTTGCCTGTACCTGAAAGAGTCTAACCCAGAGAGATTAATAACATAATATACTGGGGAAAAGACAGTGTTTGTGAAGTATGACAATTTTGTACAAAACTGTTTAAACTTCATTAAAGTTCTTGAATAACTCAATAAGCATGCAGAGAAGGACAAGCAAGTAAATGCACTGTATTTGGATCTTCCAAAATATTACTGAAAAGTTTCCTAGAGGCCAATAAAGAAACAAAATCACCAAAGAAAAAAGAGGTGTCATCCTTTCACGACATACTATAGAATTAAAAGTTAAGGAAAAAAGGACAGGAACAAATGGTCAGCTTTTCAATGAAGAAAAAATAACCATGAAGGATTCTCCACAAGGATATGTGATGGGATATGTGCTGTTTCTCATATCCATAAATAATAAATAATATTACTTCCAGTAGGACAGGCAGCCAAATAATGAGGTGGAAAAAGCTGCAGACAATACCAGACTATTTAGGAGGGTCAAATCTTTAAGTGGATACAGGAGCTGCAGAACAGACTCATGACACTGAGGGACTAGGGAACAAAACAGTAACTGGAAATGAGGGCCAAGAAGTGCAGGCTAGGGAAAATGAGAGAAAACAAGCTGTCTTCATTTCTAACTGTATTGAGGTGCTGTACACTGTCAGATGAACTTTAAAATGGGTATTACTAAGCAGCAAAAACATCATGCATGCATTTTACATGATACTCTGAAAGCATCAGAAAAATGCCTTCTGACAGTAAAACAGAATAAGTAAGACAGCAAGAATCCTTAAGAAAATGGAAAAAAATGAGAAGTCATTATACTACTGTCAGTCTTTTATGCTGGCATGAGTTAAACCCGACAGGTGGCTTTGGGCTCTACAGCTTTCTAACAGCTATATAAAATCTTCAGAGTAAGGGCACAAGGATGAGTAGAATGACAGAATTATGCTCATGTACGAAGTGGCAATAGAAAATCTTAGCTTGGAAATGTCTGAAAGAAGACAAGGAGAATACGGTAATGCTTAACTAAAGACCAGAGAGAAAGTGAAATAAAAATATTCACTCAGGTAGTAGAATCATAGAACACACATTAAAATTGTCAGGCAATCTAAAGCACACCGGCACACACACAAAGAGGAATATTGTCCCCCTCACACAAAGCACATGATAAAACTGTAAAACTCACTGTCTCAGGGATTTTGTTGAAGCCAAAGCATAAAAAAACCAAGCACATGACATAGCCAAATGTATGGAAGACACTTCTAGCTGTGGCTAACATGTTAGTTCAGCTATACATTTTGATCTAGGCTTTCAGCACCTGATCAGCCTGTCTATTCTACCATTTATAATCCCCCACTAGACAAGACAGAATGGTTTAGAAGGATCTTTGGTCTCATCTAGTCTCACCTATTCTTGCATTGGTACTAGACTCACAAAAAATGGAGAAAAACCTGCAAAACTGAACCATAAATGTGAGAAAATGTGAGTATAGGATTTCTTATATCCTTTCATGTATTGCCTTCCAAAATTTTGCCTCCTTGGTTTTACACAGATTATACATAATAACTTTAAAGATTGGTTCTGAAAATTACTGAGGGTGTTTTACAGTGGACAAGCTACAAAAGCAAAATTCATTGTTCTCTAAGTAAGAATAGTCTAGTTGAGACTTTAGTATTGATAGATAATACACAGAGAATTTTCCTCTCCAACAATCAATGAAGGTACACAATACAAAGTCTTAGAAAACAAAAAACAGGCATGTCCTTTGTGCACCATACTCCAAGGCTATAATTTGCTCTGTGCGGATAAACAGCCTTGATTAATGTTGTGGCTGGATCCAGACCCAAATGAATGACGAAGCACTTCCACTAATAGGTTCCCCTGCACAGTCTGGAGCAATTGTTCTTATGGAGAAAATTTTCCTTTATTCATGCTGAGTAGCTATCATGTAGTCAGTGCACTGTAATCTGTTTAACCTAACAAGAATACCTGTGGTGTGAAATACCAGCACTGTGAGATTGGCATCGCCAGGCCTCTCAGATACTACTGTAGGCCTCTTAGCATCTTCCACAGATACGGCTGCAGTAGCACAACACACAGCAGCTCCTTCGTCCTTAGTCATTCACCTATTTCCCTGCACAGCTTTACCTTACATCAGTGTCAAAACAAAAGACTGCTCGCTGTTTGGCCTCAACTCAGCCTATGGCCACCAGCTGAGAAAGATTCCCCACAAAAGGCCTGACCAAGCTGAAAGGAAAACACATCATCAGCCTTTCATGTTGCAGAATGCAAATCTTGAATTTCTCTGGGTTACCCTTTTCAGGCCACTGTAGTACAAAGTAAACTGGCAAACTGAAGTCAACCTATAAGATTTATAGATCTGTTCTGACCTGAACACGTCAGTGCTCAGATGCCTCTTCCCCAGCCATGCTCAGCTGACATGCCCATACAAGGACACATTAGTCAGAAAGACACTCTCCCCCCACAATACCACTTGTGGACAGGACGCCTCCTCCAAAATTTCCTCCCATGATTCAAAAGGTACAAAGAGAATTGTGCATTTCTTTTGAAAACCTACATTACAGGAACATAAAGGGCTGTGCTCTTGTGGTGTGTTCAGCTGCTGTGCTCCTCACTTTATCTAACTGAAACAAATAATATCATCTGGTCTTCATTTTTCATGGGCCTCTTCAGATTCTGGTTTTCTAGACAACTCCTTTCGGATCATCAACAGCTATTCAGAAAGAGTAGTGCAATATTTGCTTTTACAGATAAACAAATTGTTTTTACTGCTTGCCATTTACTAATGGGAAGCACTATCGTTGCATAATTAATGTCTATTAAGTAAGACTACCTAAGACGTATTTGAGCAGAAAGTTTGTCAAAACCACCACCATCTCCATCTCAAATTTTGCAATATATGAAACGCTAATGTGAAAAATGTAGTAAGGATTTGTAACTGCACAGTGCAGTATCTTTTAAGACGGCTACCAGACTGCTTATATGAAAACATAAGGGAAATACTTCAAAATCTCCTAAAAATACATTGTGAAACAACTTAGTTGGCATGTGACAAGAACGGCACACTTCATGTTTATTTACCCTTAATATCTGCCAACACAGTTAAATATTAAGGAAGCCACCAAGGGATTCATTCTCTCATCTCTTTCTCCAGTCCTCTAAGACATTACTTAATTCTCTGATTTCCAACAACGTATGACAGGAAGGGATAGTATAATAAATCATCTTTTACAAATCATTTTAGATACAGAACCACGCCTGTCAGAGAAAGAGCATCTTGGGTTTATGATTGCTCTCTCTCCAGAGAGTCTTAACAGGTCTGTGAAACTGGGAAGGCCCTAGAAGTACCAAGTACACAAATACACAGGATAAAACAAGCAGCCATGGGATACACCCCGTACCACTCCTGTAACTGAACACATTTCTCAGAGCTGGAATAGCTAGTGGGCATGCAGGCTACACATGAAAGGTAAGAAGTCAGTAAAACCGAGTTTTGCAGAGAAAATCAAAATGGAAAACGAGCTGGCCTAAGACCATCCCAGTCTTAAGAGCATCCTACTTTTGCACTGCACATAAGGGGGAAAACAGCATACACTCTCTGGGGTAGATTAATAGTCACTATAAACAAAATAAATACACTGCAGTTTCAGCACAGCCCTACCAACAAGTCGTTTGAGAACAGGATCTATATACCGCTATGATTCCTAAGACAATATTAATTACCTGTGACAACTGAAACACAATTGTGATGCTGAACCTTGATAATCTTTGCATATTGCTCAATTATTTAATGTCTTGCTAACCCAAACTCATCCCCTACTGCTAGAGTCATTTACACCACAGAAGTAATACTTCTTCAGCGACTTCACATATCATTCCCCCCCCTTCAACTATGCAACTTGATGCATCTTAAAGTCTCAAGAAATGTGCAAATAATCCCAAAACGGCATGCTGACATCCCCCACAATGCCTGTCAGATACAGGCTCGTGGTTTCGTAAAGCAGAGAGTTATTCAGCAGTAACCAGAGGGCAGCAAGGTGTGAGAAGAAAACGCACCCCCAGAACACGCCGCAGCCCCGGCTGCTGCGAAGGTCACCAGCCCCATCCTCTCCCCGCCGCCCGCCCGGGAGGACCACAGCACTACCCCGAGAAGTTTCCAAGAGCACCCACGGGCGCCGCACCCGGGTCTGCGGGGGCGAGGCCGATGGCTGCAGTCACCGGCAAGTCGGGCGAAGTCCCGCACCCGCTGTCCCCCGCCTGACTCACCAGCCTGGACTGGGCGCGCTGCAGGAACTCCTCCATGGCGCCGGCGGCCCGGCCGGCCGNCCGCGGAGTGGCCGCACCGCGGAGGGACGCGGGACGCGCCCCCTGCACCGCGCGGGGCGCCGTTCCCTGGCAAGCGGCGGGTTGCTCTGTGACAAGAATTCCTGATGCAAGTACAGAGCGCGCCCAGACCCGCCCGACGCAGGGGCTCAAAGCAACAGGCACCAGTTGGTGGCTGTTGCGGGTCCTGGGGCGGGGATTGTCTCAGTTTCCCATTTCACGTTTGGTAAGACTCATCAATGGAAAGCTCGAGGGCATTGGGGTCAGAGGCAGTGGCCATTGCAGGGTCTCCTTCCCCTGGTGGCAAAAGGTCTGGAGGGAACCAAGCAGTGGGTTCAAATTGCAAAAGGGCAGGTTAGATTAGATACTAGGAAGAAAACTCTTCTGAGGGTGGTGAGGCACTGGAACAGGTTGCCCAGGGAAGTTGCAGATGCCCCATCGCTGGAGGGGTTCGGGACCAGTTTGGATGGGGCTCTAAGCAACCTGGTTTAGTGGAAGGTGTCCCTGCCCATGGTTGGAGGGTTGGAACTAGATGTTTTGTAAGGTCCCTTCCACCTCAAACCATTCTATGATTCTATGGTTCTGTGTTTCACAGTCAAGCCTCAATAAACCCTGCCCTGTACCTCAGACCTAGGATCCTTTCTAAATATATTGCCTACAGTCACATATTATATATATATTCAATTGAACAGCTCAAAAAGGAGCCTCGTAGGCTAGAGTCCACTTCATAGAACAACGAAGAGAAATGTTGAAGAGTTGGAGTCCAGGACTATAGAAGTCAATGGGAGGTCATGCAATGAATGTAGAGTAAAGCAGAGACTAAACTGTAGGGTTTGCAGCATCTCCAGTGCTCTCACACCACTAGTATTCAGCCGTGTGGGTTTTTTTCCCACTCTAACTAACCTGGATAGTGCAGATTTATTATTCCAGTAAAGTTGTGCCTCACTGAGGAGGCAGTGATAACTAATTGTTAATAAAGTCAGTGCTATGAGATCTGGGATTTTTCTCTCTTGTGTATTTTTTTGCAGCTCATTGAAGATATTACTGTAAGAGCTAGAAGCTCTTGCTTCCTTATTAACAAACTTTTTCTTACAATTGTAATTTACTCTCATTTGATTTGTTAATTCTTCCATGATATCTTGCAGGTCCTATTACTGTGTTTCCTGCCATAATCAATCTGCTCTGCCTAGTCATATGTTCCAGTTGGAAATTGTTCTGGGGAACAAAAAAAATAAACCTTAATCTGTATCATAACCATCTAAAACTGAAAAGTAAATCTTCATTAAAATATTTGCATAGACAAATTACGTGAAGCAGAGTATTCTAAATGACAGTGTTCTACAGGAAAAAGATAATTCTGTTACATTTACTGGAACATTTCTTCTTCTGAAATTCATTTGTGTGTTTGTACATTAATGTGTTTCAGAACTCTATCTGATTTGGGGTTTTCTGGTTGCTGTTCCATAGAAAAGTAGGTCTCCTGAAAGATTACAGGTTTTGTACAACGTACTCTCATACTTGTAACTTGAAATTGAAGTTTTACAATACAGAAATTGCTGTGTAACTTGGGATGAAGAGTTGAGGTCTACTAGGAGAGCATTGCCAAGTAAGAAAACAATATGCCCTGCACAAAAAAAGGGAGTAAAGTATATATTTCACTTCAGTAAAGTCTGCAAAGCAACTTAAAATTAAAAGATCCAGCTAGCTACATGAGCTAAACTGAAGTTTTGAAAATTGATGCTTGAAAGGGTAATTTTTGATGCATACATATTAAAAAAAAAAAAGAAAAAAAAAAAAAGAAAAGCCAGAACAGCAAATAGTGGAAGAATAAAAAAGCTGAATTTGCTAAACAGAATTTGCTTATGCCTCATACCAAAAAGCACACTTACTGTCATACACTGTAAATAAAATGTGTTGCCTAATTACTTCTTTGTACATCCACTGAATAGATCTGTGCACGTAAATATACCTCTACATTGTAGTATCTGAGTGGTACTTCACTGAATCTAGAAAAACCATGCGGATTCTTTGTGGTCTCCATATTGGATTTGCAGAAATGGCCTCAGTACAGCTGCACAGAAAACAGCACTGAGTGCACCTGAGCTCCCTGAAAACATTAGCACTAGATAGCTTTTGAAACTGCTTTTTAAGTAACTTGTTTGCCTCCATAATTTTTGTATGAGTTAGATATTGAATAATTAATTATTTATATCCTATTGTGCAAGACCATGGACAGAGTACCAATCTTTGTATCTGTTTAATATTTAATAGAAATTCCTAAGTCTTATTTTCCTCTTTTCTACCTCACTTGTAGCCACTAAGTTACTTCCACTACTAAGTTACTTTACTGAAGCTTAAATTAGAGATGAATCAGGACACAGATTATTTTTTTATCCTTCTTCCTAAAGTAGCTAAAACCAGTTCACAGTCATCCAGAAGCTCTTCCTAAGGTGTGTTCTTTGTTTGATGTATGTAACTTACCTCCGTATGAAATCAGTGGGAATCATGTATGTGTGCCAAAGTGAGAATTTGCTCAATATCTCATTAATAGCATCAAATTATTGAAAAATAGACTTGTTGAGCAATGCTGTTTTTTGACTTGTTCATAAGCACTTTTGCAATACCTCTTGTCACACTGAAGAGATTTAGGCTGTGCACTGAAAGTTCTGCTTTGTATATCCTTGTTGTTTTGAAAATGTAAACATAAATAATGTCAGACTTCTTCAGAGAGTATGGTTTGGGAGTGAATGCTTCTCTATTCACATGGCAAGGAAAAAGATCATTTTTTAATTTCAGCCATTATTCAAGCATGTGTGAATATATGATTACTTTTTTGTATCTTTTTACTGTGTCCTAAAAAACCCCTGTAACTCTAGTAATGATGATCAATGTCTTACACTTCAGGTTCTTCTAAAATGCCTCTCGTTTTCACTGTGGCCATCCAGAGAAAAGTAATTTGCATGATATACAAACTACCATAGTAAAACCTTATTTCCTCATATATAGTGTGTGCTACCAAATAATACAGATTTTTGTGATATTCCATAGTTTCTGTGGTTCATATCCATTTTATTTATTCTGCAGGCATACAGTTCAGATCATTCTATTCCATATAATGGAGAAGCAAAACCAGTGATTACACGTCTCAGAACAACTCAGCACTGAACTCTGTAACTGATCTTTACCGTTTTAGCAAGGAAATAGAAGAGCTGTCGTGATACAGCTATCCAGTGGTCTAGCATTTTTATCAAAATGGTTTTTATGATAAACACTTCAATAATGCATTAACAATAATTTTCATGTTAAATAAGGCTGAGGTTCCTATTGCAAGACTTTTTATACTACCACAGTAAGAATAAATAATTTCTGCTCATGAAATGAAAATGTAACATAATCATTTCAATAAAAGAACACAAAAAGTTCTCAGCTCTTGTAAGAGGATATTATTTAAAAATTTGAAAGGAAAAAGGTGATTTCACAAATTACTGGAAGAATAATTCTCCAGACAGCCACCCAAAGAAAGAAAAAAGAACAAAGCTGTGTGTAGTAGCACTAGGCTGACAATCATTGGCATTGGCACTCAAGCCGTTTTACTTTCAGAGTCTCTATGGTTTCCATGTACACCTGTGAAAGCTACTACTCTTTTCTTACAGAGTTTTACCATGAGGACGTGTCATTAGGAGCACCAGTTATCCAGTCTTCTGTATCAAGCATCTTCATTTCCAGTGGTTAGTATTTCCACAGTTTTTCACGTTTCAGTTACACTGGTCCCAGAATCATAGAATCATTTAGGTTGGAAAAGACCTCTAAGATCATCAGGTCCACCCATTAATCCAGCACCACTGTTCACCACTAAACTGTGTCTCTAAATGCCATGTCTAACAATTCTTTTCTCCAGATTAAACAGCTCCGGCTGCCTCAGCCACTCCTCATAGGACTTGCACTCCAGACTCTTCACTGGCTCCATTGCCTTTCTCTGGACACACTCCAGCACCTCAGTGTCTGTCCTGTAGTGAGTGAGGGGCCCAATACTGGATACAGAATTTGAGGTGAGGCCTCACCAGAGTACAGGTGCATGATCCCTTTGCTAGTCCTGCTGGCCACACTATTGCTGATACAGGCCAGGATGCCACTGGCCTTCTTGGCCACCTGGGCACAGCTGGCTCATGTTCAGCTGCTGTCAACCAACAGCCTCAGGTCCTTTTCCGCTGGGCATCTTTCCGGCCCCTCTGCCTCCAGCCTGTAGCATTGTTGCATGGGCTTTTGGTGACCCAAGGACAGGACCTGGGATTTTGCCGTATTGAGCCTTATACCGCTGGCCTTGACCCATCAATCCAGTCTGTCCAGATCCCGCTGTAGAGCCTTCCTGCCCTCCAGCAGATCAACACTCCCACCCAGCTTGGTGTCATCTGCCAACTGACTGAGGGAGCACTCAGTCAACCCCTCACCCAGATCATTGATAAAGATATTAAGTGGAACTGGCCCCACTGCTGAGCCCTGAAGAACACTACTTGTGACTGGTTGCCAGTCACCCTATAAAGACAGACAAAAAAGAAACCATTTCAAATATCAGAAGACTCTTCTCCAAACATGAAGACTCTTCATCAACGATGCATAAAACTTCTATGCTGTGAATGCCTCCTGTCTTTCTTTAGTGAAAGTGAGCATGAAAATGGAGGCAATGAACTCACTGTCCCTTTTGGACTTCTTGTTTGCCCAATGTAAACCAAGTACTATTAAGAAATTGTGTTGTCCAAGAGATTACTTTCATTTGATTACTTCATTCCTAACCATAAATTTCAAGGTGAAACTTTATAATAGCCCCTATTGCTTTTGTGGAATATTAGGTATGGAAAAATGAAATTGCCACTGCTTTTTCTGAGGGGTAAAGGAAGAGAAAGAAGTCATGCCTGGTTAGGAGATGATTCCTAAAGGTCTGATACATACATTTCTTGAGGTTTTCACAGACTGAATGCATTAACTGTATTTTACTTGTGAATAGCCCATAATTCCTGTGTTACAGTAATTGTCTGTTCTGTTCCTCCTTGCAAAACTGAATAAGATACCAGATTGTGCATTTTTGAGCCAAGGCTAGCTACTAATTCAAAGCCAAAAAGCTATGTTGAAGCAATATCGAATGTACTTGAGGAGGTATCCGAAACAATGGATGATTGAATGGCTTTCTGTATGGGAAAGTACAGTCTGAAGGTGGACAATGGAACTGCAGGTTTAGTCCCTTCCCAAACTACAACTTGTACCAAATAAGCGTGAAATTAAGTGTAGAAGCCAGGATCCAGATTCATTTCCCATCAGCACTATGTCCATGGAAACCGAATTCCCAGGTTGTTCATTTCATTTCATTTTCGATTTCAACACAGCTGTACTCTAAGACAGATTATTGTAGAAGTTAACCTTCTGTGCTGCTGCTTCTTTCTTAAGCCATGTATGCTGATAATTTAGGCAAATTGAGTGTGCCATGTGAATACATCCCCAACTGTACAAATGATCAGTCTACTAATTCACAGAGTATGTTATTTCATTAGCACATCCTCAGTACAGGCTACTTGTGTGAAGCTGGTCCCAGGTCAAAGAAGTAATTCTGGTAGATGGGCTCAGTTTAAGCTGTTACCAAATCTCCTGTCTCCTCCTCATTTGGAAGTTAATTGAAGGAAATGTATTCCCATTATACTGCCATATACTAGTAGTATTTAAACTAGGCAGAAAGTATGTTTCCAAGGGACAGTAATGTCTGTAAAGTAGTGGGTAAGGGCTTAAGATACTTGACTTAAATTATAACACCGTTTGCTTCCCGTGTACATGAGTCAAAGTCCTCAAGGGTTTTAGGCTGCAGTGAGCACAAGGTATTTCCAAGTTAACTATAAGAAAATTAGAGTAAACAGTACATAAAACTTCTGCTTTATCGAATACCATTGATCAACTGCATATAGTATGTTTATTATTTTTGCATTTGGAGATGTTTATAAGAAATTCACAGGGGAACATTCTTACAAATATTGGTTTGAATACAGATAAAAAGGAAATATGAGTGAACACCAGATTCCAAATTATAGCATATAACGTGAAGAGGATATTGGCTCTGTGGTAATAACTGTGAAATATATTACACTGAATAATATAGTGGTTACTATTTGAAAACCAAAATGTAGTAGAAGAACTTCTCATTTTGCAAGTTGACTAGAGTGTGCAACTGCTCATCATAGACCAGCTAAAAGTAATTTTTAAGGCAGAAATTACTAAATTAGTAGAATATCATACTATAATTTTTAGACAGGTCTTCTCACTCCACAGACAAGTAACATAGCTAACTACAGTTACATTCCTAAAAAAAATACTGTATGACATTGAATACAGTTCTTACCTTGACCTTTGAAATTCGTGCATACTCAACGAATTCATAGGACCTTTGCTTTGCAGACAGTACTGAATGTTTAGTAGATACACTGATAATAAAATTAAGGCTTGTGAATGTTCAGTTTCTTTATCCTGCCCACAATATGGGGATTTGAACTTGATGATCTTTAAGGCCCCTTCCAACACAGGCCGTTCTCTGATTCTACAATACTATGAAGGTCCCAAATACAAGTAAAAGTATTCTGTGTGATTAATAAACAACAATAAAGAGCATTCCATCATCGACATCTCCATGCTTTAAATGGAGGAGGATATTTATGGAGGGGGATGGGGGGAAATTACCTCTAACTTACTTTTATTTTTTTCTTTAAAAGAAATAGAGTTCCTTTAATGACACGTAAATGCAACAGTAGAATTACAAAACTGATGGTGATCTGAAGGTGCAAGTGAGAGGAATTCATGTATAGGTAATCTTGGTTTGGACAAAAAAATTAGGTTATGGAGTAAGAGCATAGGACTCGGAACACAGTCTTTCCTTTAAGTGTGAGTTACAGTTGCTGATTCTGTATACCTGTCCTAGTTTTTGCCAGGACCCAGAGCTTGCTCTATACCACCCCACGCCTTTGCTTGCTCAGTCAGTAGAGCTGAGACTCTTAATTCCAGAGTTGCGGGTGGGACCACCATATTGGGCAGCAATGTCGTGGTTTAGGAATGGTACTCCCTAATTTAGTGCTCGCACCAAGACTGTCCAAAACCAAATTCCATTCTCTTGTTCCCCCTTTCCCTTCCCTTTTCCACTAAGGCAGGATGGAGTTGAGAACTGGAGGCACAAATGGTGAAGATCATGGCTTGAGATAAGAACAATTTACTAGAAACAGTAATGAGGTAAGAAACAGCAACAATATTTATACCAAAATGTATTACTTTTGCATGAAAACCAATGAAAACAAAGATTTTGGAGTATTTTCTGTTATTTGTGGTTTATATTTTTGTTGATTATCTTAAACCAATGGGATTAATGCCAAGGATTTGCATTTATTTTCTGTTTCAATAATATATGTCTTGTATTCAAGACTTTGGCTTTTCAACTAAGAATTCATACTGTAAAGATAACAGGCTTGGCCTTTAATGATCATTAATGTCACCACTAAGGAAAGATTCATGTTGGTCTTATTTATAAAGGCAATCAAAATGTGCTATTATGTTCCTAATTACAGTATTTATTCAAACTCCCCTACTTAGCCACAGTACAAATACAGTGCAGACAGCTGTTGTAGAGCTTCCCTATGCAGATCAGGAAATGAGTTTTTCTTTCAACTAAGGACACTCCTATTCTCATAGAGAAAGAGTAGAATAAATGTGGATCTTTGCACTGTGAGGCAAACACTGGTGTTGGATGCATGAAGTTGTGTTAAGGATAAGAGCTGCTGAAGCAGAGAAGTGTATAAGAACTGTTGTAGATCATAAACTGTTCTGTTCAAACTTCTCCTTCTGGACAACTATGTAATTACAAAAATAAAAGATTAAAAACTGTCAAGCAAACAAAACTTTGTCGCTTTTAATATAAATTGCCCACAAGGAAAAAAAAAAAGATTTTAAAATACAAAAGAGTATTTTATTTATTTCTTTCATTTTAGAAGATAACGAACACTAGTATCAGAATCTACAAACAGATTTGATATCAAGACGACATCCCCTGAGAGCTGAAATAAAAGGCTTGCTTCACTGTTATGCAGCACAGCAGCAGAAACAGAAAAACACAAACTTAGAACTGAGGCTGTCATAAAGCTTATCACAAAAAAATATAAAGAAACAAATATGAATGTATGAAAATTATTTTAAGAGCATCTATTTAGAATATTTTAAAAAATCTTTACATTAATTCAGTGTCTACTGACTGTGTGCTTTTTGCTGAAGTATGAGCAATGTGTTTATTCAGTCAATATCACTGATTTCAACCATTGTTAAGGAGAGACCACTAACACGGATAAAAAGATAGTGTACTGCTCTCTTCTTATGAAGCCCACTTTTCCAAAACCAAGAATGATCTTTTTCAGTAACTACAACCTAATACAGATTATCAGCATTATCTGCTCCTTTTGTTTTTAGGAAATACAACTTGAATATGCTATTTCCAAACCAGTTTCAGAAAAAATACAGTTAAAAGACACCATTAAGGTCTTGATAAACAATCTATTTTATTGTTTGTTTTAAAAAATTAATGATGTAACTATCCCAAAAACCTTTAAAAATATAAAGCATTGTTTAGGCCACTTTCCTGAGGGGAATTTGTACCTGTGAATTGACATACAGTTAGTGATATTTTCTTATGGATAGAATACATTTTGCTAGCAATGTTGGTCTATGCTTTTATGTGCATTCTCCTCTGGATTATCTCTCTGTTTGGATGTTTATTTGCTTCAGGAAAGAGGAAGACACTCCAGGATGCTCTTATTACACACCATCTCCCACTCTAAGCCATAAACTCAGATACAGTGAAATATGTTGATTATTGGAAATAGAGAATGATATTTCCATTCTCTATTCAGAAATAGAGGATAAGGAAGCAAAGTTTAATTGGTGAGTCAATACAATTCTGTGGTGGGATGAGATTGCCCTCATTTTTTGTGGAAGTAAGAAAAGAGAGGTTAAGTAATTCAGGGGATTATGAAGGAGTAAAACAGTACTTAGGATCCTCTATACCCTCACTCCTAGTGTGTATAATAAAAATAGAGCGAAAGTTCAGATTAGAAGTTTTTCACTTCTCATCTGCTAACTGTATATAAACAGTGACTTCATAGTCACAACATAGTTGCCATCATAAGGTTAACATGCAAGACAGTTAAATATATACCTCATCAGGCTTTTCTGAGTGCTGAGTTCAGTCTATTTACTTACTCAGTGAGCAATTCCATCCACTTTAGTAGGAACATTTTTTGTAAGAAATATTTACAGCCTGGAGAAAACTGTGAAATGCATGTAAATCGATTTTTTTTTAAATGGCAATAATTACAGTAGCGTGTGGAGCCAACACTGAGCCTAAAAAGAATCTTGGTGGCAAATTGCACTGCTGTAGAATAGATAATCACTAAGAGTGACCTGTATGGGAGGAATAGACTAATCAGTGCATGAGGATGTCAGAACTAATTAATCTTTGAATTAAGAAGCATAAGCAGAATAAACACTTACACTTTTATCATGAGCCTTGAATATGATAGTGTTTATGCTTCTGCATAGATAGCCCTTTTACTCTAAGAAGGGAAAATTACGTTTTATATTACATTTCTTTTCTCCCCTGAATGGGGGAGAATTTTGTTCTATCACCTGAAGGTGAATTAACTCACCATGACAAAATGGCAGTGCTTCCTCAACAACGATTTATCTATTTTTTTTTAAATAAAAGATGGATAAAATAAAAGGAGACTGCATCTCCTACAGTCATGAAAAGGTTCTCCACCCAAATTACTGTGGGCAGGATTTCCTCCTTCTTAACTATCTTCATTTTCTCTTCAACCCTGAAAATTGTCTAATCCACAAGTATTGCATTTCTATAGAGCAACAAGGAAGAGAATGCAGGACTAACCAAATGCTCATTTTCAACGGAGTTCAAAGATACTGTAGTGCTTCATGACAGCCACAATTCCCATTTTTGGAATTAAACTAAAACTTGATATTGGGTATTGTATCTTCCTCATAGTGTCTCAAAATTTAGTTATACATGCAGATTTCCTTTGTTAGCATAATTCTATCTTATGTTTATGGGTTTATATTTGCATGACACTAGTAAAAGAGTGCTAGAAATTGCCTCCATTATATTTATAGTGATTACAGCCCTTGATAAGTAATTCCTTTGGGATCCTTTCCTTTAGCAGTACATAGCTAATCTAATTGTACATTGCAATAGTCACCTAACTTCTTAAAGAGCTCATATTTATCCAGAACATGTGGAATTGTTGAGGGAAAGAGATATTTGAACTGTGTTATTGCAGGCAGAAAAATGGGATTTTGTTTTACAGCCCAAATCTTCTGCAAGCAGAATCAGAAAAAGGTAATTCTTGGAAGACAGCACACAGGCACCCTCGTGCCTCTCATTGCTTACAGTCCAGAAGCTTCCTATAGGAAAGTAACTGTTTGTAATCTGAGTAAAAGTAAACTAAGTCAAACTGATCATTTTACGAGGGCAAAACTTCTTTGAAGCTGCTCAACTTTTCGTTAATCTCAGCAACTGTTTTTCTAAGGACCATTTACTGAATTAGTATTATTTGCTTCAAATAGGACAGAGTATAGAAGAAAGAATACACTGTTGATTTTTATAGCAAATTCTCAAGATACCCAGGAGTTATTTGCTTGGTGGGAAGCTGACCTATCTGCTTTTCTGGCTAGACTGTACTTCTACTTCTCCTCTAGCTCTCCTTCAGATGGGTAAGTCCAAGGTAGGGATGAAGGACAACAGGCTAAAGAGTCTGTCTATACAGAATTGTTTTCTACCTTGGAGAGCCAATTAAACATAAACTGCCTTGGGCTTTTAAGCATCTTCAGAATGCCAAAGCTAATGTCTCATTTCATATCTTAATTTATTTCTTTAACACTCATTGAAAATATTTTAGTTTACATAGAACAGGTGTTATTTCTGTAAATGGTAGCTGTTTAGAAATTATTCTGATTTAACCGACAATAGCCAATTTTAACGTTTGGTGATTTGCCCCTCTTGCTAGTATAATAGGTAACAGTAGTCACCAAAAAAAGAAAAAATTATCTGGCAGGTGTTACCCTTTTTTCCCTTACCTGCACTGAGCTCTGACAAAAGGTTATCTCATTTCCTTCCACTGGCTTTAATACATGAGTACCAATACTGTCTCAAACCCTTTGTAAGGCTCAGATCTCACAAGCATACAAACACTGACGTTTATCTGAGTCCACTGAATACATGTGTTAGGTCAAGCACATCTTGTAAAGTTATTCGAACAAGGGCCTCAATTCCCAGAATTGTTTAATGAAGTTACCCTTCCCCTTTTATTTAAAAATATTCATCAAATCTGGGATATTATGTCAAAACATCCAGCTAACGTGTTTTTCTCTTACTTTTGGTACAATAAAATAATAACAGTAGTAACAGTGATAATTATAACTTCCACCATATAAAAATTGTACCATACTTATTTAAGTTTAGCATGTCATTTGACTGCAATTCTCCTTCCTTTGAAATACAAGAAAAACATCAGTTGGTATTTTTGAATGATCCATGCTATATTCATGTTTTTATCTCAAGATTTCCAAAAGTAGAAGTAACAGTGCCATACATGATGGAAGTCCATGTGAAATACACGAGAAGCATATTTGTCTGAGAAATATGTCAAGTGATAGCAATGAAATAATTTTTCAGTGGATGAATTAGGGATAGTAGACTGAAGGACTCATTGTCTCTTCAGCTGAAGGACGTGCTGCTTGTCTATATCTTCTCACTCTAGTGGCACACAGCATCATAGACCTTAGAGATATACAGGCAATTTCATGGGATTCTGCTGTGGTCACCAGTGGATTAATTAACAAAAGTGATGAAAGTTAATTTCTGCTTCAAGGCTTAAAAGAAGGGCTGAGATTTGGATTGAAAGGTTAAAATAAATGTTCTCCATATTAATTTCAACTTTCAAAATTAGTTAGCATTGACTTCTCTATTGGAAGTCTCGTCTAGTAACCTGTGATAGAAGAAAATGAATTCTCTCTGACTCCCAGCAACTACTGGAAACAAATCATGATATAAACATGAATAACCAGAGTAAAACTAGGTAAAATGGAAACTCTAAGGTATTTAAGTAAATTGAACTGAAAGAATCTGAGAAAACCGGTCAGCTCACCTGTATTTATAGACAGAAAATTACAGTAAGAATATTTATCTTAATGCTCTTCTTTATATTCCAGTTCTGTGTCTCAGTGTCCTGGGTTACAGTG
>VZTD01004616.1:0-35740 GCA_013397725.1 Rhagologus leucostigma | reverse complement strand
CTTCCATCAGGTCTTGTGATTCTATGTAGATTTGGTCTGTCTGATTGGCCAGCAGCCAGACGCCCCCTGTATCCCTTAAAAGGATGTAATCCAGCTCCCACTCCGCCCCCTCCTTCTCCCCATTGGTTGTTGTTGTATTACCTCACCTCCCTTCTGTACCCCTTTATAAGTGTGTCTCAGGGGGAAGTCGCCCCTTTTTGTCATTGGACTGCTTTGATGTGGTTTGGTGAATAAACCCTTTGGAACTCCATACAAGGGCCGCCTCTTAACTCTTTGTCTCTAGGGACACCTGCGCTAGCTAGCTCAGTGTGAGCGTGGCTGCATGTTTCCATCGCACGAGTGAGAGAGCTGGCTTGTGAGTGTGCCAAGAAGCACTGCCAGGGGTTCCTTCTTAAGGAACACCTCTGGAACAAGCAGCAGCTTCTCCATCAACACCCACATGGCAATATGTGTGCACTTAGGGAATTCAGAGAACTTTCCCCATGTGAGAGGTTTGACAGGAGACAAGGTTGATCAGGAGACAAGGCTGTCGAGAAATTCCGAGTGGTGATGTTGTGCTCTGCTGTAAGTGCTGTGAGGTGATTTGTTGGATCAAGCTAGTTTCATTGCCTTTTGGTGAAGTTCTTGGGATACGAGATAATTACATTTCTAGGTTTTCCTTCATCATCATGGATGTTAGAAACTCCTTTTTAATGAAAATGTAATTTCCTAATTCTGTGAGTCTACGAGTTGAAGTTTCAAAACATTTTTTGAGAGCTGTCATTAAAGTTGTGACAATCAGGCCCACTGTGACCACTATGTGTGTGTTCAGCTCCTGTAAAGAGCAACATTGTCTGTAAGAGAACAGCACATATCTTGTAATACAGTCTGAAAAAACAAGGTCTGTCCACACACTGAAACATGTAAATCTTGGGCAGTGAAAAACTGTCTGGCAATAAGGCAGTAGAAGAGGCCAGAAGAAAGACCAGACATTAACTGGTGTTTGGCATAATGGCAAATCTTAAGGTGTTGGGTTTTATTATTTTTTTCTTCCGCTGAGGAAGACTATCCTGTCCTATATCTGGCTACAGCTGAGGACTGAGATCAGCAGTGACAGAGCTTTGACTAAAACTTCCTGGGAAATATGAGCTTCACAGGGAGCTGTCGGCAGCTTGCCTGGATGTTCTACTCCTGACAACACTTCCTTTTACAGGATTGTGGCTGCATATGCCTGTCCTCCTGTATTCCCTAGATACTGCCTCTCACATGGATTTTTTACTGTGGATTTTCAGGAGGATTAAGTGACCGTGTAAGACAGGTTGACAACCATAGTTTGGGCAAATGTTAAGTGCGGTTTCAGCCACCCCGAAGTTGAGTTTGATTTTCTTTGACAGAGACACACAAACTCCTCTGCTGTGAAGTTTAGAAATAAGTGTATTGACTCATCTTAGCAAGTCTCAGGCTGGTTTGTTGCTTGGCTTAAATGCTCCATTTGTTGTTACTAGCAGAGGACCCAAGAGAATGGCCTGAAGGTGTATCAGGGGAGGTTTAGGTTGGACATTAGGAAAAGGTTCTTCCCCCAGAGGCTGGTCAGGCACTGGAACGGGCTCCCCAGGGAACCGCAAGGCTGCCAGAACTCCAGGAGCATTTGAACAATGCTCTCAGGCACAGGCACAATCTCAATTGTTGGGGTGTCTGTGCCTGGCCATGGGTCGCACTCAGTGATCCTTGTGGGTCCCTTTCAGCTCAGCTTATCCTGTGATTCTGGGAAGTTGATCTCAGGTGAGGTGTCCCCAGTCTGTCCCTCTGGCACTGTTTCTCCAGCAGATCAGTGGACACTCACTGCAGTTGATGTAGCAGCTTCTAGTGAAGTGTCCTACTCACAGTGCAGGGAATCTTTCTCACTCTCTCTTTCCTGGTCTCTTTCCATTACAGGGAGGAATGTGGTGGCTGTAGGTACTGAAGACCCACCCCAGCTCCCTCCTAAAGAGTGCTGTCACCCACATAGATGTCAAAACTCCTGGATGAAAGGCAGGTTTCCCTGATCTGCTCCTTTATTAGAGTTAGTATTTCCTTCCCTTTTCACACAAGCATGTGGAACAAAGCATTTCATTACAGAGCAAGTGGAATGTCAAGTGAAATGATTTGGTGAGGCAATTTTTTTTCTGCAGAGAAAAAAGTTTGATCCAGGACTCTTTATCATTTTTATTTTCACTCTGTGTTTTTGTGCTTCAGTGACGTAACCAGAAAACCCAATGTTCCTAAAGCCCCTGTGCAGAGAGGAAATACAGATGCATGTATTTCTAGGAAATATGTATATCTAGAAAATACACCTAGAACCATGTAATCCAAAATTGTGAGCTAGAGGTGGCACTGAAAACTTCAGAGTCATGCAAATGTCTAAGTACTACTTTAAAGAGAGTGATAGAAATATGAGTGTTTGGATAATTGTAATTTGTTCATAGATTTATTGCGTATAAAAACAAGGCAGAAATTGTATTTTTAAAATGAGAATTATGACATTTAATCCCAATAAATGAAATTAGTTCTACAAACTCAGTTATCTGCCTTGATTGTGATCCCATGCATGGCTTAACCCACCCAGTAAAAGACTGTTAGGCACTGAAATGAGGTGTTTCTGCAAAAGACTCTTTTATTTATATTTCTGCAACAATTGGAGCCGAGAGACCAAGCTGGGATCTGCTGGATGTGTTTGGCTCAGAAGAGGACCCCTGACCAGGTAGAAGATGAGGCTGTTGAGGCAGCTACTTAGGTAAGGGTAAAACTAAGGCTGGGAGCAATGTGGGGTCCTGGATAAGGAATAGAGTTGCAAATGTCTGGAGTTTCTCAGGTTAGGGTGGGGTTGGTAGGAGTTAGCTTCCCACACAGGATCAAGATTGGCCTTGTATAGATTTTGCTGTTAGCTTTGTAATTGTTCTGCAATTATTACAAAGAAGCCATAATATTAATTCATAAAATCCTGGTAACCTGAAGAGGTAAATGATGCAGCCTTAGAGCAACCTTGGAGCAATGGGAGTCAAGACTTACTGAGCCAGACTTTCCAGAGGCAGAGGTCCCCTTTTAATCTGTGACAAATTGATTTCGGAGCATCTGTGGCTGCATTACGAGTGCACAGATATTTGTTTTGCCATCTTTTACAGCCACTTTGTGAGTGGTTTAGAAGCTCTTCTCTTTACACTGTTAGTGTAATCTGTTGAGAGAGGATCCTCCAGAAAGGAATTTGGGTCTGTGATTCATTTTCAGAAAGAAGCTAATTTCTGCCAACTGACAGTGGAAATAGCCTAAAGGAAAGCATCATTGGGCCAAGAGAACGCTCCCCAGAACCATCTTCTCCTGCTCTTTGTTGTAATTCTTTTCCACTACCTTTTCATGAGCAGTTTTCATACTTTTTAAAGTGTTTTGCTGCCAGGGAGAAGTTCAGATCTTTCCCTGAGGGAATTAGGTTTAAATTGTCCTGATCCTCCCTTCACATAGGTACCAGCAAGCTCTGCTGATCCCAACCACTGATTCGGACTTTCTAGAGGTGCTTATAAGTGTTGATCCCAAAGCTGCACAGAAACTGAGATTTATCCTTAGTTTAGTCCCTTCTTTTGTTCATTAAACACAAGTGGCCATTTGGCAGAGACCTTCAGAAAGTGTCACTGGGCATGTGGTTGTGAGTTCAGCAAAATTTCCCCCCCTTCTTTTTCAGGAAATGAAAACTTGAGCAAATAATTGAGCATACAGCACCTCAAGTCTTGTTTTCCTTAGCACTTCCCAGCTTAAGTTGAGAAGCTGAAAGGAGAGAAAGAAAGATGGAGAGGAACTTTTTACAAGGGCATGTAGTGACAGGAAAGGAAGGGAACGGCTTCGAAATGAGAGAGAGTAGGTTTAAATTAGATATTAGGAAGAAATTGTTCCCTCTGAGGGTAGTGGGGCCCTGGCAGAGGTTGCCCAAAGAAGCTGTGGCTGTCCCATCCCTGGAAGTGTTCAAGGCCAGGTTGGACGGGGCTTGGAGCAATGTGGGATAGTGGAGGGTGTCCCTACACATGGCAGGGGGTGGAACTGGGTGGGCTTTGGGCTCCCTTCCAGCCCAAACCATTCCATGATTCTACAATGCCATGTCTGAGGAAAACATGAAACTCTGCTGGTGTCATAGACAGGTGGTTACTCAGTGGCTTGTAGAGGAACTTGAATTAGGTTTTTCATCTGAGTCTAAAAATGCTTCTTTAATTAGGTATTCCGGGGCAATTTTTGACATCTGTAAAGGCATTTCCTGCTTGTAAGATACACTATAGGTAATATATTATTTCCAAGTACAGCAAAACTCACTGTGGGCAAGTCTTCCTTAACTTACAACGGGATTGTGTTCTTTTAAAACCTTTCATTTGTGTCTGTCTACACTGGAAAAAAATAAAATCCATCTCTTAAAAATTGCACTGTATTTTAGAAGAATAGTCTGTTTATAATACTTTGAAAGCCCTATTATTGACTCATAGATATTCTCTATTAAAATATTAAACTGTAGAGCCTGTCTAAAAAATCACTAGGAGACATGCATTAGTTCTGAGTATTTAGATGGGTCAGTGTAACTTAGGTTACATGGTGTGTCACTGTAATCCTGGTATCATCACATGGTTCTTGGTGACAGCAATCCAGTTCCCATATGAAAGAGAGCAAAATTTCAGTGATACTAAAACTCCGAGCCCTTGGGAATTTTACAAAGCTTAGTGAGTTCAAAAGTCAGCATCTGTTCTTCTTAATTATTCCATAATAATTAGTGATGCAAATTCCACCTGGGGAGGATCTTCCCTGTGCTTTTAGAAACTATCAACTAGAAGACAGCCCTCAGAGCTGAGGTTCAGTCCTCAGTAAGGTGATTATGCAGTTATGATAGTAAGGATAACAAGGAGAGAGCCAGCTGCCTCTGCCACTCCTGATAACATAGAAAAATTGTATTTTCTACTTGGTGTGATTTTTCAAGACCAAATGCAAAGTATTATCTGATGCATCAGTGATTTACAGCTGAGCAAATCTATATAGACTAAATAAATTATCATTTTTGTTTTTAAACCCAGATTCCCTCTAAAATGTTTATTGCTTTACCATTAAAAGAGCCAATTAGAATGATTTCAGATGGAATTAATTTCCAGTTGGTTGACAAAATTCCTCTGGTAATTCTCTTCTCAATGATCTTATCTTACATGATGGCTGTCAAACCTGGCTGCATGAGAGGATTTGGGCCTTGTGATTTTAACTTCTTCTTTATATGTTTATCTCAGTTTGAACATTCTTCTTGTAAGATCAAAAATTAAATCTTTCTTCTTCTTCTTCTTTTTTTTTTTTTTCAGTTACAGTAATTACACCTTGAGAGATTGTGAGTCATTCAGGAAAGGATTTATACTGTCTGGAAAAAGTTATCCTCAGGCAGTACAAAGTCAGAATAACAAGGGCAATGCTGAGAGACCACACGTTCTAGATCATGAAATAAAGAAACTTTGTGCTCCTGTTCCTGTTCCCAAGAAGGCTTTGATTTTGTGCTAAAACTTCCAGATGGGTATCTGTACTGTCCTGTCCACAGCATCATGGCCAAATATTTCTCCTCTTCAGAGGCAGCTGTTGGGCTTAGTTGTATCAGGCCACCTCTCAAGACCCTTTTACTGTCTCTCTCTTTAAAAATTTCTCTCAGTAATAGGTAAAGTGTGATTAGCCCCAGAAGTGATCAACTGTCTAGATTGCTTTAGGAAATTTCATATTCATGCAATAGTTTAAGCATGTTTCTTACTTCCTCAGGTGATTGAGTCTCAGTGTACAAATTATCTGTGCAGTGTTTGACTCCTAATGCCTCACGAAAAAACAAGTGGTCACAAAGTGACAGGAGTGTTGGCTGGGGGAGTTCTGCGCCCTTACCAGCAGCAACGTTCCCCAGTGTAGGGAGTGATATTGTTTCCTGCAGGCTCTTTGATCTTCTGGGGCACCCCAGTAGGCAGTTTGCCTTGCACAGAATGGGAGTCTATACTGCCTCTGGTGCAGCTTTGTCTGCCCCAACCCCATCTGCATTTCAGCAGGGCAGCAACTCAGCTGGCAGAGACAGTCATGGGCCTATCTCCCTACAGCTGCCCAAGACTGTACTTGTCCTTGCTGAGCTGTGTGTGGATTCCTTCAGCCCACTCTCCAGGCTTCTCAAATTTGGTAGAAACAACAGATCTGATCACTTCTGCATGAATCTCTGATGTGATGAGATGTGATACCTGTGCAATATCATGTGATGCCATGTATTTATATCCTAATTGATTGAGGGGAGCCAAAGCCACCTACATGTGTGCAAAACTACATTATTTATTGTCATGTAGGATGCAGGGGTTGGTAAAATAACAGGACAAACATTTTCAATGCTTATTTTGAACTTATGGCGGTTCATCCATATGCCAAAAAACACCGTCTTGGTGCTAAAAATCTGCTGGCTATTGCCCTTGGCTTGTTTGAAGCACATCTTAGCACCATGCCTGGTGAATTATGAGACACAGCATAGTCAAACAAACTATAGAAGAGCTAGTGGTTGCTACTGGATGCCCTCCCAAAATGGGAACCATGGCTTTAATTTAAAAAGAGATAAAGAGAAGTGGAGACCCCCTCCTTTGACTTGCTAAAGTTACTGGGAAAGTAAGTCTGCTGTTGCTTTTGGGTTTTGGTCCATCTCTGCATAAGAACACCACACAAGGGACTGTTTATCCATTCTTTGTGACTTACTAGGATTTAGGAAACCCTCTAATTCTGCATGCAGAGAGCAAGTGTGACACTGTGCCTTTTCACTTAGACCCTGAGCAAGACACCACTGTGGTACTGTGACAGTGTCCTTTGCCTGCATGTTACACATTGAAATTCAGCTTTCCTACTTGCCTGGGTCAGCCTGGGGGCAGCATCCTGGTCTCTTACATAGCAGGCAAGTGCTTTAGCTGCTGGTTCTACTCTGCACCCCTCTTGTTTTTGACGAGAGGTTTCATTCAGGACCTGAGGAATCCAGACAACAATAAACACCATTCAAACTTTTAGTGGTAAATAACAGATGCAGTTTTGATGAGTCAACACTTTCTGACAAAAACAAAATATGATCAGGAAATCCCTGACCTAATCTAAACGTTACCAAAGTCTTGGTCAGTGTGTAAATTTTCTTCACTGAAGAGTTATAAATCATCCTTTTATTACAGACACAGAAAAATTCTGCTCTCCTGATGCAGAAACAGTGCTGCTATCTCTTCCAATTAATTTTCATCAGCCTTGGTTTCTGTCTCACATTTTCTGTCAGCTACATCATCTGCCTCTTACCACACTGATGTTTTATTTCCACATGTAAATACTGTGATGTCTTCCCTCTTCACTCTTGTTGCTTGCTGCTGGCTGGTTTGGTTGCATAATTAATTGCAGAGGTATTTATTAAAAGGGGGTTTTATTTCAGAAGGGTCCAGTCTTTGCTCTCCCTGCTGCTCTTGCAGTGAAGTGCACTTCCAGAATTAACTGTTAAGTGGGGAGGTAAAGTAAGCTGCTGGACTAGCAGATAAATGAATTTGTCACATGTGTAATTGCTAGGCAAAGTGGCTACAATTTTAGCTATTTTCATTGGCCTATTATTATAGCTTTCCATTGCTAAAATAATAAATCATTTTTTTCTGTAGAAAGAGATACAGCCTTTGAGAGAAAGGGGGAGAGCTACTGCATACGCAGTAAGATAGGATGCTGGGGGAGAGTTTTGAGCCATTCTGTATAGGAGAGCTTTGGCAAGGCCCCAAGTGCATTGCGAGTTGGAAAATAATTGTTTAAAGGGACAGCACAGTGCTGTGCTGGCTGCTTTGCCAGGGCGCATGGGCAGAACCAAGGACGGTGTGTAGGGAGCACCAGGCTGGGGCTCTACCAATGCCCATTCCATGGTGGTGCCCTAGAATGGGTCAGGAACTCCACATGAAGTCAGCCTCTGTCTTGTCTCTTCAGCTGGGAGCCTTTTCCAGGGACCACATCTCACCACATGCAGATGCCAAAGCTCACTCAGTGGTTTGCATGGGGACGTAACGCAGCGCCGTATTAAAAAACACAGCCAATACCTTTAAAAAGTATTGGCAAGCTTTCATTTTTTCCCCCCAAAGTAATTCTTTCCTAATGTTTGTTTCCATTGAAAAGACACTATGTGTGTATTTGATAATTTTCTTTCTTGTATAGCATCCAGGAGACTTACTCATAATGCCAGGTGGCTAGAACATATCTCTCACTCAGAAGGAAAATGGGAAGAGTTTGGTACATCCTTTTGATGTGTTTTTCAGACGGCTCTGTGTAACCTGAGCTATCTGTTATTTTGTGGGTATTTGGAGCACTCAATAGTGTACTTGCTTTGGTATATCAGCTGGATGTTTTGATTAGTTAAAACTTTCATTTGGGGAAAATGCAAGATTAGAAATTCAAGTTTTATTAACTGTGCTTACAGCAGAAAGTCATCGGAGTTTCAAGTATGTCTCTAGAGCCCAAGAAGCTATAAATCATTCAAGATCGTTAGAAAGTTGCCTAAGCTCCTTTGTTTACTATCCTAAAATTCTTTATTATACAGTATTTCATCCTATATAAAAAATCCCTACAACTCCTCGTTATTATGAAAAACAGGTGCAGATCCCTATAATTGCTTGGTCTGTTTTCATGGAAGAAACTTTTGAGATATTATGTGAAGGATATATTGCACATTAAAAAAACAACAACAGAAACACCAAACCAAAAAACCTTGTGGCATCTTTTGACAAAGCTTCTGAGGCTATTCTTGGAGTTACCCTCCAAGATATGATGGGTAAGTGATGGAAGCCCCATCTGTATTAAATTAAACCACTGTAAGGTGTCTTTAGTGGGTCACTCAAACATAATGCTCACTTCTGAAAATACTCACCTCAGTATTCATTTTTACCCTAAAATTTATCAGTAGGACTGACAAAGGAATCCTATCCAGGGCTGAAATTTCTACTTTTAATTGGAGAAAATCATATACTGTAAGCTCTGAACAGGTCATGCACAGTTGCAGATCCAATTCAATTTAAGCAAGGTGTTTGGTCTTTCTTCAATTTCCCAATACTGCAATTTTCCCAGAAATATTAGCAGATAAAGATAAAGAAATTTTATCTATTCCTCTGTGGCACCCTCTGTACTGATTCCAGGCTCTTCTTGAAATGCTAATATATCATCCTCAGTGCTATATTCTTGCAGCCCATTCCCTGAAGGGGATTCAGATTGCCTTCTTAGTAGCAGATTATTTTCTGATCCCATTTCTCATATTAGGGAAGCCATGTATTCAGCAAGAGACCAGCAGTGATCATTTTACAATTTAGCTTTATCTAGTCATCTATTAGCAAGTCATGTGATATATCAAGTCATTTTTGGTTTGATGAGGGAAAGAACTTACCAAGACATTAAGCACTCAGTAGTTTGTATACAGAGCAAATTGGTGCCTCAAAGCATCTAAATAAAATACTGCCTCTTTGCCTAAAAAACAGATATTTGTGCAATCAAGGGCATGGGATGATGTTTACAGATGCCTTCATGTGTGTACTTTGCTGGACCATTTAATGTTAATCTAGTGTTAGATTACCTTTCTGAAACTGCTAATAAAACCTGTTACATCATCTTGCTTAGGCTGAGGCCCCAAGGGCTTCAGAGATGAGAATTCTATCCACTAAGAGATCATGGCTGGCTGAAAACTCAAAGTAGATACTTTTCTGCATCAGGCGTGAAACACCCTCACATCCTAATCCTGCCAAATGACACAGTAATGGAGAGATGTGTGAAATGCTTGTTTATTCCACAGAAGATATTTCAGCTGGGGATGAGGGCAAAGGAAATATATATCCTTAAGCTACAGGCAATTGCAATAAGGCCAAAGTGGCTATAAATATGCTGTTTGGCACCCAGGGAATGCAGATTTTAGGGTCCAAACACAGTACAGGGTGGTAAAGGCTAAGATCCCAATTTCTTCACAGCCCTGCTAGTCTCAATGATAAAAACAGTCCAGGGAATTCAAGAACACCAAATACACCTCAGTGGTGAGGGGCTTGATAAGAGATGTTCAAACTGGCATAAATCCTTTCATGTCCCAGTGTAATTATGGCTATTAAATTTTTGGGGAGGGTACTGCAAGAGTTAGTGAGCAAAATAGTCCTGGAGAACATCTCTCCATATGGCAACAGTCTGGAAAACTGAGATTTTTCCAAGACTAATGTGACCCATCAGAGTGTTGTGCTCATTTTATTAATGAAGTTACTCTATTGCATTTATTGCCCAAACATCTTCCTTTTTAACAAAAGACAAACTGATTTACAACTACTGGTATTCTTGGATGATTCCTTTGGAAAACACTTCACATTCCTTTGTGTAGGGTGCCTTTGGGGATCTTTAATGTTTTGAATGTATAGTACTGGCTAGTGCCCAATAAGAAGGAAGCTTGAGTTTGATTTTTCGCAGCATTGTATCTTGTGTAACCCTTGAAATCTAGGCACAGGTGTAGGAGATAAAGCAGCTCCCAGAGAGAAATTCAGACACCATACTGGCTTTGTTCTCTCTGTACTGCCACCAGAAACAGGAAACCAGTGGGAAATAAAGCCTTCTATTTCTGCTTTCAAAGTAATGAATCCACTTCCTTCTACTTCAGATGGCAGCAGAAGAGCTACTCATCCAGGCTCTCCTTATAATCACTGCTAAGAAACAGGCATTCCTAGAGCATGAGTTATGTGAGCTGTTTCAAATGCTGGCTCAAGGAGGAGGTGGGATGCACTGCTTCACTCTGCCACCTGTGAAGGGAGGCTCTCCATGTCTGCTTCAGAAGTAGGTGTCTCACTGTCAGAGAACCTAGCCCATATGTTTAGCTGCTTCCCCTGATGGTCTTACTTGGCCCTCCTAAAGAAAAAGTCTTTTTCTGAGTCAAACTCTGTCTGTGGTTTTTGGCAGCTGAGCAGTGCAAAAACACAAAGCCTGGTGCAGAGATGTAAGTTGTCCTCCAACTTAGACCAGGCAATTCCCAGATGAAAATCTATGTGTTTCCAAGGCATGCTCCTGTTGGAAAAAGTGCTTGTTGATGCTTTTCCACCAGAAGCAGTGGACTCTGCAAGGGGTGAGTTACCCTTTTCCAAGGTTGGACTCCAGGCCTAGTGAGATGTGGGTTCCTTTTGGCTGCTCATAAAAGAAGACAGCAATTTCCTTTCAGAAGCGAGTGTGAAAAGAAAAGCTGGGGCTTGACTCCTGCCTGTCTGCCGGTACTGCAGTAAGGATTGCCCCTGTACGGGGCTGCCTTCTGCCATACCTTTTCCTTCAGCTGCTTCATCCCTCTCCTGCAACATTTTGCCAGATTTTCAAACTTACCCCTAGCTATGAGTCCAATGGGAGAAAAATGAAGAATGACTCAAAGGCACCAGCTGAAGAGTGAAATAATGCTGCTCATACAGGGATATTAAGAGTTGGTCTGAAAAAAAACCTGGGAGATGAAATGAAGATAAACTAGAAAACAGCAAGCTGTTGATAGACTGGATGGTCATTTTTTGTACTTGAAAACTCTTTGTCTTACAAATACCAGTGACCCTTGAAGGATCTCTGATTGATTGGACAACTCCAGCTAAGTAGAGAACACAGCAGTATATTTTTCATAGCTCCTAGAGACAGTCTTGCTAGTACAGGATCAGTAGCATCTTGGATGGCTTTTTCCTAAACCTTTTGCACTGCTATGACATATTGTGCAGGCTGCCAAAGGAGGAATAACAAAAATCAAGCCAAGGGAGGTCTAAAAACCTCACTTCATCAAGTACAGTGTCTGCAGTGTGACTTGTCAGGAAAGGTTTAGATATTGGCATAGACTTCTCTCCTGGAGGCAGGACAGTCAGGCAACTGAATTATCCATAAATTTTCCTGTCATTCATCTGCCAGGAGTATTTTTCAGAAATGCTGCTGTTCCATCCAGGTACTCTGCTTTTGTAATCAAATGATGATTTATTATCCAAGCAATGAAGACAAATATATTACCTTGGAATTTTTGAATGTGTCATGATATGTAAGCCATAATAATGAATCACTCCTTTCCCTCCCGTCCCTTCCCCATGTATATTTGGATGTTTATTTCCATATAAATTTTCATCTATTTCTATCCTCCAAAGTTCTCCTTCACAAAGGGGAATTCCAAGTTAAGGTGTTGGAGAGTTTGAGATACCTGAGCTAAAGAACAAACAAACAAACAAAGAGCCACGTGCCTTTCAGCTCCCCCCTCCAACATTTCCTTGCTCTCCCTGTGCTCGGTCTCCTTGTCAGAGCCATCTCTGTCTGTGACTCCCTTGCAGTTGTGTTTCTAGTTTGGATATAAATGTACTGAAGGTTTGGATGAGGAGCTTTGCCCAAGTCGGAGCACAGATTAAGGCAAGCCAAGGTCCTTGACCCCTTTGCTTACATTGCATGGTTCAAAAGGGACTAGTGCAGAGTCAGAAGTGCTTCATTCCCTGCAGGTTGTCCTGGTGAGAGGAGCCCAGGGGTGACCCCCAGGACAGTAGTGTTATGTGTCTTAAAGTCTTTTTCTACTCCATATTCTTAGGTTTTGCTTGTATTAAATTAACTCCTGTGTATGTGCTGCCTTCAGGTGTTGAATGGGCCATTCACTTAAGAGTTGGGTTCAATGATCCTTGTGGGTTCTTTCCAACTCAGAATATTCTCTGATACTGTCTGTAAAAAGAGACTTGGCAATCATGATGCCTGGCTTTGCCTGCAGGGTTATTTCTTTCACTCTAATGCATTGCTCTTTCTGGACACATTTGGGAGACAAGGTAGTGACATACATGATGCAGAGCCATTACAAAGGAAGAAATTGGTCTCGAATAACTTGAGAAGTGCTTGAGCTGATTCGGTAGTGTGGCCCTGGCCAGTGCTGTGCTCTATCGGATGGGGTGGGTCAAGAGCACTTTCATGACAGTCAGAAGTGACACCAGTAAAAGAATACCTGATTTCCCTGCCACATGTTCCCTAAAGCTCTCCTGTTTGCCAGGGAATCCTCTAACTAGGCTGATGCTTGTGCTTATTTTCTAGGTTTTTTTGCAGGGATTTATTTACAAGCTTCCCCCATCTGTTACTGTTATGTTTTCTTGAAATGTAGTTGGCAGAATGCATTCTTTAAGGCTGGAAATGTCAAAAGAACTCTGTGGGGGTTAGAGACCCAGATCTACTGAAATTCAGGAGGACCTGGTTGTCTAGCACATAGAAATTTCACTGAAAACCCACTGCTAGACCTTTTGCCATGCTTGATATATTCAGAGCATGTCACAGAAAAAAAAATGTTGCCCATAAGAGCTGTAGGGAACAATCCCACAGCTTTAGCTGCTCTGTTAAATTCTCATAAGGTAGGATAGACACTGCAGCAGGCTTCATCCCTTTGGGGCTACAACATGTGGTTCTGAAGGGATTAATAAACCCACTGTATTTCAATGAGTACTGGAACAAGGCAGTATTGAAGAAGTGGCTGAAATACTGAGTAAGACTTTGGCCAGAGGCAGAGTTTGCAGGGTCTGGAACTGCACACACACAGGCACTCTCACCTCGCTTGAGACTAAGCTGGTCTTTAGCAAAATGAATACATTGCTGGAAAAACATAGAACTTTATCCACTCTTGCAGGCTGCATTTGCATTTGAATGCATTTTATTATTTTCATACTCATAAAAAGCATTATATTAAATATTAATATGGTATTTTCCTTGTGTTACTGTACACCTTCCAGACTCCTGGAATTTAACTCCATTGTAACCAAAATAACCCCCAAGAGAGGACAAAAAACCTGTTTATGCTAGTGAAAGAATATTGCAAAAGCTTATGGAAGAGTTTCATTTTTCCACCAGCTTGACAAATTCCTTGACTGGCATCACTAAAAATATAGGTATGATTCTCTCTATGTTTCTTTGTTATTAAAATGCAGCTGGACAATAGGGGAGGCAGTGGTTGGTAAAGCCTGGAAAAGAAACTTAGTAAAAACAGCTTAAAAGACTTATCTTAGGGGTTTTCATTCTCCAAAGGTGAGTCCAAATGACAGTGAAATTTTTGACTTGAGCTGCAAGGTGTCATCCCTGATATTTCTACAGGCTGGGACATGTATATGTTTGGGAGGACATGAGATGGGAAATGACAACACAGAGTCCCCTGCAGTGGCTGGTGCCATGAAGGCACACCAGAAATATTCTTACTGATGGTGCTATGAACTCAAGGGCAGGTGGTTGCCATTGGTTCTGGTGCAGTTCCTTTTGCACTTACACTGTCTTGGGCAGAATTTGGTGCACTTGGCTCCTTGTAGCAATGCCTGTGCTCTGATTGCTTTCCATTCTCTGAGTTAGGTTCTGAGCAGGATGTGAATATGTGAACTTAAACTTGAATTTGAAGCAACACAGAAAAGGCAGATGTCGTGATCTGGGGGGTGTTCTGGTGGGGTGCTGCGACCTCCGGATCCGACTTTAACAGAAAGTTGTTCAGCAGCCACTGCATTCACACAGACACACACACACGCACCAGACAGTTTCTTCGACAAGCCGACAGCAAAGAGGCAGGAAGGGTCTTTTTGTGGAATTCCACGGCACACGTTTATTTGACCCCCATCCGTGAAGGGACCAAGCATCAAAGACCAAGGGGGCTGGAAAATCCCAGCCCATATATGGGGGCAGGGAAAGCAGCAGGGGCGGTACATAGGCGGGATTAGGGTACAGGAGCCAATGGGAAAATCCGGGTGAGTGGCAGGGAACAAGGTCCAATGGGAGAGTGGGGAAGGGAGAACTTTCCAAAGGAGCAGACAAGGCACAAGGGGGCAGAGAGGCGAACTGGGGAAGCAGAACTGGGATACATTTCCATAACAGAACAGGGCATCCTGGGGGAGGCTTTTTTAGTCACTTTAACCTGGGGAGCTCTCTTGGGGTCTGTCTCTTTCACTGGCTCCCACAGGCAGAAGGAAATTTTCTATAGGCATAATAGACTTTAGACACATAATATCTAAAGCACAGTAATTACAGTTTCATGGTCACAATATGAAATCTACTGAGGTATCTCAGCTGCAGTCCCTCATTAAGTTGCTGTTTTATCAGGAGGTTTGTCATGGAAACTCCACATCAACTTCAGCTGTAAGGATGAAGCCTCTCTTTTGAGGAACAGACTGATTTGTTTAGGCCAAATTTGTTTAATGCCAAATTCTTCCTGCTAGTTGCTAGTGATTAAATAAAGAAAAGGAAAAGAATCCCTCCCATGGTTCTGGTTGACTCCATGTGTTGCAGCCCAGGTGATTGGTGCTCTTATTGGACTGACCTCACAGAGAATGGAAGAGCTGAAAGAGTCAAGACCAGTCCTGCCTGATAAGAAAAGGCCTGCTGACTCAGCTGAGCCAAATGTTTGAGTTCCACATGCTAAGCTAACAGACTATGGTATTTACAAGGCTTCTCTAAACACTTAAATCTGTTTTGTGGACAAAAGGATTTTAAGTTAATTTATTTCGTTGAGAGAATAATTTAAGCAAGTTAGTGTTTTGTTGACAGAATTATGATGAAATTCATTTTGTCTACATAACTGATTGGACAGTTAGCTGAATGCATTTTCTCCACTGAATCAAGTATGTGCCAGGACTGTCAAACAGAGTCTCCTCCATGATTTAAAGATGGTTTGTCAACAAAATGAATACAAAATCCTTTTGTCTACAAAATGAACTTAGGTGTTAATTGTTTGTCCATAAAGAGTCCAAAGCCAAATGATTCTCTGTTGAACACTGATAAAAATGTAGGAGAGGATGGGGGGGTGTGTGTGTACACAAACACACAGAGCTGTGTACCTTGCTTTGTTGCCAGAGTCCAAGTGCCACAAACCAAGTGTCTGGCAGGGGACGGTGTCTGATCCAAGCTGGGATGCGACATGGCTGGGATATCGTGTTCATGTTCAGAGCATCACAAGGAATTAACTCATGTAGAAATGCAAAACATGGGGGCTGGAAAGCTGTCAGTGTTGTTTCTAGCAGGGATTCAAACCCTCCCACTGTGAGGGTTGATCACAGTCCTGCTTGGTACAGGACAAGTACATGTGAGATGCAGGGGTTTTCTGGCCCTGAAGGATTGTGTCACAAATAGTCATGGCAGATGAGGAGCAGAGGGAGGATGTGCTGTTATGCAGATCATGATAGCTGGAAGCTGCGTTTTAACAAAGCAAACGCATTTGTTTTAAGTCGGATGGGGAAACACCCCTTGCAGACCAGGAATATATCTGGGTTTTCTTGATGATGTAAACCCCCCTCTCCTTCTGGACAGATGCTTATTAAGGTGGTGCAACATGAGCTATCTGCCTGTACAAGATGGATGTTTCACTTAATCCTTGATTTTAACCACAGTTGGACCCATCCGAAGCGCACTGATAGCTTCATTTTCTATTGTAAATTTCATTTTTTTTCATATTTTTGTAAGTACACTGTGATTGTAAATCAGGGCTTAGTTTAGAAGAGACCATCTGGGGTGTCAGGTCTGAGCACCTCTGAGATCATAATAGAAAAAACACTGTGAGTTTTATTCTGAAAATACTGTACTTTTGGAGCAGTCTGCTTAACATTAAATATCTGAAAAGGAAGATGAAAAAATAAATATTCTCATTAAATATGTCGTGAAGTTGCACAAAACATTTTTTTTCCTTTTCTCTCTCTTCTTTTGTGCTTTTAAGAGCATTAAAGTCAATTGGGGGTAGGAGAAATATGAAATAAAGCTATGAAGAAATGTGATAGTGTCAAATTGCAAAACAAAATTCAGCCCTCTGATGTGTTTTTGTGTTCATTCAGGAAAAAAACCCATCAAATCCCCAAGTTCATTTATACTGCTCAAAGTACCCCAGCTTTCAGCTCTGCTAATTGTCAGCAAAGCTAGAAGAAGAGAAAAGCCGTCCATTTTCAGCTCTGTTTTCTCTAAACCAGAGTGTTGGTGTCACTGCCAGAGAGCTGAAATTAAGGAGAGGTACATCGGGTATGGAGA
The DNA here is from genome assembly GCA_013397725.1 of Rhagologus leucostigma. Lineage (NCBI taxonomy): Eukaryota > Metazoa > Chordata > Aves > Passeriformes > Rhagologus > Rhagologus leucostigma. The sequence continues at coordinate 18,739 of VZTD01004616.1, read as the reverse complement.
GACGAGGTTAAAGAAACAGAAGCAGTTTTTCCTAATGCGGTTTGTCATTTACAGGGGCATAATCTTCTCTGTTTTCTGCAAGGAATGTTTATCATGATAGCGCAATGGGAGACCCCTGTTTTCGTGTTCTTTTGCAGAATGTGACCTTTGGGAGAATGCAGCCGTACCTGAGATACAGGTCAGACACAGCACACGCTGCAGCAGAGCTGGAAGGAACTTGGCTGATAGCAGGGCCTTCCAGCTGATGCTGGACACAGATTGCAGCTGGCTTCACGTCAGGAGGTGACAACCCTGGCAGGGGTCACATGTGCATTGCTCTTTATTATGTGCATTTTTTATAGTGCCTCCTAGATGTTGCCCTGCTGGCTCTTGCCTTTTGCTTTCTGGTGTGAACAACTGGTCTGTGTGGCTGAGAAGGAGCAACAGTGGGGGTTTGCAGTTTGATTATGCCATTTATTTTCACTGTTTCGGTTGAGCACATTGCTCTGTGTCCTATGAAGAGCCATGATTGCACTTGCTGCCAAAGGTAAAGCAAATCCGACGTGTCAGACTCCCTTGTTGCTCAACAGTCACTAATGACTGCAGCATATGTTGCTGCTTCCCAGGCCATGGGGCGTTCAGTGCATCTGTTACTCCTCCAGGATCCCAGTCCCGCCTGTCAATGCCAGGATCTCATGCCCTTAGTCAGCAGAGCCACAGGGTGTTGGCTGGTCTCAGGCCAGCAAAGCTCCAGAGGGACTGTGCTGACAAACCTAGGGACAATTAGGCCACAACTGGGGACTGTGGCATGGTAATCTATAACACATAAATTATGTAAGTATCTTGCAGAAATCCCAACCTGGAAATAAAAAAGTTGCAAACTGCAGATGCTGTATTGACATGGGTTCATAAGGCACTCACTAGGGGCTGCAAGCATAAATTATCCAGGCAGTAAAAACCTGCAGTGTCAGCGCTGAGGGACCTCTCAAAATCCAGGACTGTCAAATGGAATTGGTACCTGTAGTGCGACGTGTCTGTAAATCTGGCCAGTGTGCTCTGAATGTAAAGGAAGGAGACCGCATTTTTAAAACGGCCTGGTAAAAACAAACTGAGTAGAAAAGGCTTTAGTCACGTCTGTGTTTCAGATACCTCTTCACTACTCACCAGCTCTCCTCTTTGCCTACTTCCCAGCAGATGACATTGCATTTCCATTTTACCCTGAGGTCAAATCTGCAGTGTAGGCGTTCAAAGTCACACCTATTCATAAAACTGATTTTGCAGCCTAATAACTCTTCAGCGCCCGGGAGAGAAGGTTTTTAATGCAGGCAAAGGCAGGACACTTGGAAATAATAAAAAGTCTGTATTATGTGCTATAAGAAGGAGAGAAGGGAGTACTTGCTATTAAACTTAAAATGTCATGTCTTATAATGAAACCAAAATTTGAACCATTAGAAAAGCCAGCCCCTGCTCTTCTTTGCCTATGTGCATTTTCTTTGCTAATGTAATTCCTGATGCTGGCTGCAGCACGATCATCTCTGAAATGACTTGGCCTACATAACATGCCACTTTCTAGGGGAAAATATAAGTGTCATTTTAGTATGTTGAGGTGATGTAAGAGACATTCTCAGTATGTAAATTATGATCAGCTTCATTTAAAGCCCTAATAACTGAGTGCATGAATGACTAGAGATTCTTGGTAAGGTAGGTCTGCAAAGGTCACATGCGATTATTTTTAGTGTAAACTGCAGAACTGGTTTTTGGAAAGGTTATGTGATATTTTGAACATAAATGGCAGTAGTTTACTCCACCTGTATCAAAAGATGTATGTGGTTTACATCTTTGTGTGAAGTAGACTGCAATAAAGGATCACCCTCACTGCATGCAGACCACTGGAGGTTTCTGCTGTTGAAGGCATTTGTTCCTCTTTTGTCCAACAGAATCCCAAACTAATGGAGCTGTCATTGTAATCTGACAGGTAGCTAGCATATAAAGGAGGGAAGATACATTACTCAGAGGAGCAATTGTTTGGAGCTTTTTCATTAGTCACATGCAGGAAATCATTCAGAGGGCAGTGGGGCTCCTGTAATTCAAATGAAAGTAAAATATATGGTTTCTTCATAGTCTGTGCAGGTGACCAAACAGATTTACAGGATTTGTAGGTAGTCTGTAACCTAGAGGGAGGGCAGCCAGCTTGAGAGGTCTTGTGCATGGGCAAGGCCAGGTCTTAGGGACAGACTGGGATTCAGAGCAGGGTTGTCCTCCCATGGCCACGGAGCCAAATCCTCACCAACATGCTGGCATCCTCCTCCGTGTCCAGGATTCTGGGCTGTGCATGTTCCTTTTGCTGCTTCTCAGTCATCTCCTGGTCTCCTTGTACTTTAGTCTTCCCCTTGACTGGAGCTCCATGGCTGGTATTAAACATTCATGGCACCCATCAAGCAGATGAGTCCCTTTCTGGTCTAATCAGCATGAGTCCCATCACAAGATCTTGCCTCTGAAAGGAGCAGGCAGAGGTACATATCTGGCAACAAAGGTACCAAAGATGCATCACATTAAATTCTTATTAAAACAAATTGCTTTTACAAGCTCACCTTTAGCCTGATTGAGGCCCCAGAGTATGCATTTGGGGAACAGATTTCACTCTTAGTGACCAAAGACAAACCCCACTTTTCTCTTTTTGGAAAAGAAAGCTCAATAATGTCAGCTAGAGAGGCAGCAGTGTTATCTTTCTTCTCTTTTTATAGCCAAATGAAGAAGCATAAGAACGATGCTTACAGATAATAGGGTTGACTCATAAGGGCTGACTGTACATGACTCATAAAATGTGAGATTATTCTAGAGACTTGAAGGATGCTCCAGAGACTTGAAGTGCACATACATGCACTGAGACTTGGGCTTGGGGGGTATTTTTCATTCTGGAAGAAGAATGCTTGCTGTTTGTGTTGAGATGTGCATTGCCGTTATACAATGTTATGTGACTTATGAGATTCAATGGCCTTTCTAAAACATTCCTGGTCTCTGAGGAAATCCAGCATTAACCGTGCTTTCCACATGCTTTGCTTTAACTTGGAAGGCTATGGCCAATGACTGGTACAATGGGAGCTGTAACTTTCTAAAGGAATTGAAATCACCAGCCTTTGTAAGAGGCAGCCTGGGAAAGTGGCATTCCAAACCAAGCACAGGGTTGGCCTATGAAGATCCCCAGTGTCACCCCAGGATTTTGCACTGATTGAAGCCATTTTTCTCTGAAAAACTAGAAAAGCCTGACGCAAAAATACCTGTGCAAGGGACAGAAAATCTAAGGATTAATGATCTCTCCCTTTAAAGCTGCACAATTAAACACCAAGTGTCCCTGAGTGACAGGGATGTGTGCTTTCACTGGTACAGCCTATCTGACCAGCCCAAGTGATCCATCAGCTGTCCTGTTCAATTAGAAAAGAAAGATGTCACTTGCCTTCCCTCTGCCAAAAGTGTCCTCACAGACAGCTGGGCAGAGGAATAACCTCACACACACCCTGGAGCAAGGCTTGGGGTCACTGCTGGACAGTACCTTGTTCCTGGCCAGGGCAGCTTCACTGGTTTCCCAGCCAGAGAAGTCTTTTGCAGCTCTGCTTTTCCATGTGCTGGCAATGAAATGCGGGGTGGTGGATTAATGAATGAACCTGCTTGAATGGGGCTAGAAGCTATCAAGGAGCTTCCCCTCTATCTCTATTGTTCTTTTGGATTACAGCCAAAGTTACTTTTTCCTTAAAATGAAGAAAAGTCTTGGGATTGCACCTGCCAGTATTATTTTCCAGTATTGTGATATGTAGTAGCATTTCGTCACATTAGTTTGCAACTTGGAGAATATAGAGAACAGCTCACCGTAAAACGGGGTAGCAACACATCTGAGTTGCAGAAGCCACTTAGTCCACAAGGACTCTCTTTCCACCTTGCTGGCCTCCTTTATTTGGTTGAAAATAGAAGAAACTGTAACTTTTATTTATATGCATCCAGGTCCTTACTGCCCTTGAACTCTCCGCTGTGCTCCAGTTACTGAAGTACCTGAAAAGACTAAAGTAAAGAAAATCTTTGCCATACTTTTTATCTAAAACTGATTAGTTTGTTGGGCATTTTGTGCTACACGTGGTTGTATATGTGGGGACACCTTCTGAGAAATCCCAGCAGCTTCACAGTTGCTAGAAGGAGAAGAGATTCTTAGCCTTCTCACTTTGGTTGGGTGGGGTGGAAGGGAAAATTCTAGCATAGCTAAGATGGTCTGTTGTGTAAGATGTTTCTGGTGGTGTTTGGACGGTCGGGACGGATGGAGACGAGAGATCTCTGAAGTCCGGTTTTAGAGCATGAGGTTTATTACGAAGGGTGTGGGTACAGGGGGCCTGCTTAGAGCTGCCAGTCGCAGCTCGGAGCAGGCCAGAAAAGTAAAGGCGTGCAAGAGAGAGAGAGAGCTGAAGAAGAAGGGTAAGAAGGATGATGAAGAAAATGTGGAAGCTGCGTAGAAGTCCTTTACAATACAATAAATCATCTTCTGTGTTGAATATTCTAATTTTCATCAACCAACCTAGCACAAGATACAAATCCTATAGCATTTACATACAGCGTATAAGAATCATTGCATTACCATACTGTGTTACATTTTAAACCTAAAACTACTCTTTGGACCCCTTCTGCCAAGCTAGCAGGGTCTGCTCTGACCCTTGGACCTGCTTTCAAGCAGAGGGTATTGTTCAATCAAGAGGGGATTACCTTCAGTGGCCATACCATTGTTTTCCAGTTGTTCAGTAACCAAGGCCTGGTATCTCAAAGTATGCTTTCATTTCTATCTGGTTCATAGTTTCCATATACTCAGCATCTTTTGCCAGGAAATCATACTTATAAGTCTTTCCTGTTTCATCTTCCCCAACACTGTTGGAGTACATTCCAAGTGATCGTTGTTTCCCAGATGATGTGTTCATGTTGGGCTAGGCACATGCTTGTGTGGGAGAGGGGCATTCAGCCTTTTTCTGCACCACCAAAATCAGGGGTTGGAAGATTTTACTGGGAAACTTGCACCCTGTACCAGCCTGAAGAGGCCCATCCTCCTGGAAGTGGTTCCCAGCATACTGTGGGTATGTGTTCAGGCTCTGATCACCTCTTCCCTCTGTGCTCTGCTTGCAATTTTTTATCAAAAGAAATGTGAAGAGGCTGTCCCAGAAGTGTGCTGGGCTATAAATAATGACTTTGCTGTGCCGACTAAGAGCCATTCAGTGACTGAGCACAGACAGCTGCTGACAGAAGGCTGAATTGTTCAACAACAGCAGACCCTGGGATTAAGTGTGAATTTTGGAAATTGCCTCATAACTTGCACAGGGACATTAACATGTGACATCAAAGACTTGTCAGGCATGCATTCTTACAGTGAGCTTGCTTTGGGCAGGATTTGCCTCCTGGAGAAAATAAGAACACAGATTTGTGTAAATCTTTCCAAATTCAGAGCTTGCTTTGAAGATATGGTTTGTCACTCCCCTTTATGGCATGCAGCCTTTCTCCCAGTTTTAGTAGGGAATCACTCAACAGTGCTTTTGGTCAGGGGGGCACATAACAGCTACAGACAGTATTGTAAAGAAAAAGGTGTCTTCTGAAAACCTTCATGTGATAAATTAACTCTTTTGGTCACATGCAAGTCCAGTACCAGACTTGTCCAACAACTACATATCATATGCAGAAACCTGTGCTGAGGCTGGGACTTTGCCAGCACCACAGAGCTCAGTGCACTCACCTATATTTTCCACCTTTAGCTGTAGATGAATTACCTCGGTACCTGTGCATATGTTAGACACAGAAGGTAGCTTTTCATGATAACTTGTTTGGAACATGTGACAAATACTAGATTCCCATATTAAAAAGTGCAGCAGTCCAGCAGCTTGGTAGTTGGAGCGTGGGGTTACAGATTCATTCCTTCTTGTACCAAGATCAATAAGCAAAGTCTGTATTAGCAGTGTAACAGAACCTTGGCAGCAGATCCAGAATCTTGGCAGAACTTGAAAAAAAACCAAATCAGAGTGCATCCACAAATATTTTTTTTCAGGAAAGGAGTAATTTTAATTGTGCCTGAACATGTAATTAGGCATGTACAGTGGGGAAAAAGCAAACTGTTCCATTCTGGTGACACTGGCACATGGTGAGGGTATATCTCAGCATGGTTCTTGGCTTCAGAATGGAAATTGGTGCTAGGAACTTTTCAATGTGTGGCTGGGAGAGTTTTGAAACCATGCCATTTTAAGCTGGCTTGATTTATTTTTCCATTGCAGACAAGTATTTTTTGCTGTAGTGTTTAAGACACGAAACAGGGCTTTTCCTGCTCCATTTGAGAGGCACTGCAATAGCCCTGGGAGATGTGAGTTGCACAATGGCTTTCCTGGTGTTTATCCTCTATTTTCTCTGACTCAATTCCAGCCCAATTTTCAGCATTAGAATTGGCTAAAGTGGGGGAAGAAGTTTTTTATTTTAGAGACTTTGTTGAAAATCCATGCAAATCCATTCCTTTTTTAAGGGAGATAGGCATAATTGGCAGCATCAGAGGTTTTGATGGACAGCTTTCTTGGAAGGATTAAACAAGGTGTTCCACTAACTGGTAACAGATGATGGAACCTTCTTGCCCTCCTTCCTCCGTCTTGACTGGAGATCCTTATTCTGGCAGATGCTTGACTATGGGATTTTTTTCCGTGGGTGAGTGTGGTTGAAGAGCTTTGAAGTAAGAAACATCAGTATCACGTTCACTGAGGTGCAGTCTATTGTCACTTTACAAGCCATAGACATAGAGAGAATAGCGAGGAATAAGCTACACGGGTTGAGGGCGGGCTGATGTTTTGTTGTATTTCTTCTCTCAATCTTCAAGGATTGAGAGAGAAAGAATACTGCTTAGGAGTTGCATAATTAGTGTTTTGGGAATGAAATCTCATTTCAGTGTCCCAAATAAATACCTGATCATTGCATTTACAAGCTATGTATATTAAGCTCCAGGAGATCTTACGTGTAAGGAAGCTGTTTTCTTGTTTTCATTGCAAAATGAGACAGCCACAGCTAGGCAACAAAACCTGTGAGCAAAAATAGCTTTGGTATTTATCCAAGATATGAAGAACACTGTGAACAACTGTGTGTGGATTACAATAGATGTGTCAGATAGTGCTTTGTTTACCTCGGTTTCCTGGAAATTGCAAGGCTGTATTTAATTGCAGGTAATTTTTTCAGTCTTTGGTTGCTTGGGTTCATCTTCTGTACAAACACAGCTGTAAGGCTGATACTGTAAAATTGCTACTATTTTAGCCAAGCCCATTCACTTGTTTTGAAAACAAGGGATGGAGAATGCTGCTTTGATCTGTAGGTTCTAAAAACTCTGAAAAACTTTTCCTCAGCTGTTTGAGCAGTAGTGGCTGTTGCATTCAACACATGGCTTTCTGCTCTGCCAAGTTAGACTAAGGTTGATGAGGTGTTTGAGGAAAAAGGTTTGTACATGATGGAGAGACCTGTTGACTTTAGGATGGAAAAACCTCCAATAAGTTGAAAGTCTTGGAGCATGTGCCATTTCCTCTCTATCCTATCCTCTAGCAGTGACTGATGCGTGCAAGTTTGTGATAGCTGCAGCTTTCTGCTCACACTTTTATTACTGTGTGAGCTTGCATTTATTTGTGCATGCTCCTCGTGTTTGCACAGGGCTGGCAGAGGTTCAAATGCAGACTGGATGGGAGGGTCATAAAAATGAAGCTGTAATGCTGGTGTTCTGTGACCTTTGACCATGTGACGTTACAGTACCAATAATGACATTTACCAAGATTTCAAGCTCGTGCACAGAGTTATGCTGGAGTGAGAACTTCATCGATGGCGCTGAGGTTCCTTTTTAAAACAGCTGATGCTCGGAAAGGGACTGTCTCCCACAGCTCCAGAAGAATGTCTCATTGCAGAAGGATTCCTTTGTATCAAACAGAAAACCAATTTGAAATATGCAGTGTATTTTGAATTACTGATGTTCAAATCCTGCAGAAACAAATGAACCCATCTCTGTTACCTTTCTGTATCATCAGATCAGAACGGCTTCTGAATCCTGAGAAAAGGTCCTGAACACAGGTTGCTTTTAAAGACTTCAGAAAGGTGGCCAGATTCTCTGTCTTCTTGCTTCTATTTGTTATTAATTTGCTTGTTAACACTGACTGACCTTTCTAACACCCCTGTGCTGCATCTCAAGAGCCATGTGCCTGCGCTGGGATGAGTTTGGGTTTTCCTGCTATGTGCACCTGGCTGATGTCTGGTTGTTCCACATGGGCTGGTTGAATTGAGCAGTGGTCTCACCATTTCTGAATGTGGAAACCCTCTTTAAAGCACGAATATGCAAATCATAATACAGGGCATATATTGAGAAGTTGCTATGGAGTGAGGAAGAGGATCACTGCCTGCTGCCTTGTGAGGAGAGGTACTTAGCCCTCTCATAGCTCCTCTCCTTTCTTTGACACCACGATTTAAGGACACTTGGCTTCCCCCGGCTCTGTAGACCCGGAAGAAAACTTTGCTCCAGAGGATTTTTGATCCCACATTGTGGCTAGCTGAGCAGCCACCAAGGGTCCCCATTTCTCCGAAGAGAGATGATGAGACAAAACTCTTCCTAGCTTTGTTTTGTGTTGTGGTGTGTAGGTTCCTGCAGTGGTATGGCATGCCACAGCCTTCTTGGAAAGCGCAGTGAGGCTTGTTCGGGGAGCACGGCTGTTCCGCTTCCCGTGCCTTTCTAGGCTGCCCCTCGTATGCTCTGGCTAGCTGAATCCCTGCAACACAGTGATTTGCAACACAGTGAAGGAGGCGAGAATGCTCTCCGCATGAGAACTGCAGAAGATCTTTTATTCCGTGGTGGCTCCCGGAAGCCTAGAGCCAGCACATGTGCTGGCTCCCAAAGGTAGAGAGCCAGCACACGTCATGGTTCCCCCAGACAGAGGCTGGTGCCTCAAGGCAGACGCAGAGAGCCAGAGAGTGACAGAGCATCAGGTGGCATGCAGCCTCTGATTATCGGGGGCATAGGGGGGCAGAGAGAGCACATGGACCAATGGTCTCAGGGCATAGGGGTGGTACATGAGTGGAGTTGGGGTAACAGAACCAATGGGAGAAACCTGAGGGAGGGGCCAGGACCAGGGGCGGGGAAGGGGGGACCCATGTGGAAAGGCAGGCAATTTGGTAAGGACAGGAGTGTGGAAATCCAACACCACAGTTTTGTCTTGTGAGGAAAGAGAGTTAATTACTTCCTGGAAAGCATGCAGCACAGATGAGCTGAGCTGAGCAAGCTCATTGTAAGTTGTTGCTGACCTGCTTGAGCAGTCCTTGCACTAAAGACCTCCTCTGGTCCCTTCCAGACTGAATTATCCTATGATTACTACAGGCACCAGCTGCTTCAGAAATTTCTGGCACAGTTCACTCACGTTTTCTGCCACAGGTTTTATATACAGAGATGGAATCGTACTGAGGAGAGCTGGAATTTCAGGCAAGGTATAAGGGACTTTCACCAGGTCCTGGATGTCCTGGCACCCAGCGCCAGAGGAATATCCTGCAGAATGTGGTTGTTCTTCAGCCTATGCTTCCTTCTAGTGCAGAGTTGGAGGAACCATGGGAAGACAGCACTGCTCCATGTCCTAGGTGGGAATGGGTTTGCTCTTTGCTTCCATCCCTTCTTCCTGCTTGTCCTGGGGTGATGTTATGGGTCTTCTGTATTCCCCTAACCATCTGCTTAATGCCCAAGGGCACTATATCTTTAAGATGGACCTGGGGGGCGGGGCCAGAGCGGCAGGACCCGGGGGCGGGGGAGGTCAAGGGGTGNGCAGTGACTGATGCGTGCAAGTTTGTGATAGCTGCAGCTTTCTGCTCACACTTTTATTACTGTGTGAGCTTGCATTTATTTGTGCATGCTCCTCGTGTTTGCACAGGGCTGGCAGAGGTTCAAATGCAGACTGGATGGGAGGGTCATAAAAATGAAGCTGTAATGCTGGTGTTCTGTGACCTTTGACCATGTGACGTTACAGTACCAATAATGACATTTACCAAGATTTCAAGCTCGTGCACAGAGTTATGCTGGAGTGAGAACTTCATCGATGGCGCTGAGGTTCCTTTTTAAAACAGCTGATGCTCGGAAAGGGACTGTCTCCCACAGCTCCAGAAGAATGTCTCATTGCAGAAGGATTCCTTTGTATCAAACAGAAAACCAATTTGAAATATGCAGTGTATTTTGAATTACTGATGTTCAAATCCTGCAGAAACAAATGAACCCATCTCTGTTACCTTTCTGTATCATCAGATCAGAACGGCTTCTGAATCCTGAGAAAAGGTCCTGAACACAGGTTGCTTTTAAAGACTTCAGAAAGGTGGCCAGATTCTCTGTCTTCTTGCTTCTATTTGTTATTAATTTGCTTGTTAACACTGACTGACCTTTCTAACACCCCTGTGCTGCATCTCAAGAGCCATGTGCCTGCGCTGGGATGAGTTTGGGTTTTCCTGCTATGTGCACCTGGCTGATGTCTGGTTGTTCCACATGGGCTGGTTGAATTGAGCAGTGGTCTCACCATTTCTGAATGTGGAAACCCTCTTTAAAGCACGAATATGCAAATCATAATACAGGGCATATATTGAGAAGTTGCTATGGAGTGAGGAAGAGGATCACTGCCTGCTGCCTTGTGAGGAGAGGTACTTAGCCCTCTCATAGCTCCTCTCCTTTCTTTGACACCACGATTTAAGGACACTTGGCTTCCCCCGGCTCTGTAGACCCGGAAGAAAACTTTGCTCCAGAGGATTTTTGATCCCACATTGTGGCTAGCTGAGCAGCCACCAAGGGTCCCCATTTCTCCGAAGAGAGATGATGAGACAAAACTCTTCCTAGCTTTGTTTTGTGTTGTGGTGTGTAGGTTCCTGCAGTGGTATGGCATGCCACAGCCTTCTTGGAAAGCGCAGTGAGGCTTGTTCGGGGAGCACGGCTGTTCCGCTTCCCGTGCCTTTCTAGGCTGCCCCTCGTATGCTCTGGCTAGCTGAATCCCTGCAACACAGTGATTTGCAACACAGTGAAGGAGGCGAGAATGCTCTCCGCATGAGAACTGCAGAAGATCTTTTAGTCCGTGGTGGCTCCCGGAAGCCTAGAGCCAGCACATGTGCTGGCTCCCAAAGGTAGAGAGCCAGCACACGTCATGGTTCCCCCAGACAGAGGCTGGTGCCTCAAGGCAGACGCAGAGAGCCAGAGAGTGACAGAGCATCAGGTGGCATGCAGCCTCTGATTATCGGGGGCATAGGGGGGCAGAGAGAGCACATGGACCAATGGTCTCAGGGCATAGGGGTGGTACATGAGTGGAGTTGGGGTAACAGAACCAATGGGAGAAACCTGAGGGAGGGGCCAGGACCAGGGGCGGGGAAGGGGGGACCCATGTGGAAAGGCAGGCAATTTGGTAAGGACAGGAGTGTGGAAATCCAACACCACAGTTTTGTCTTGTGAGGAAAGAGAGTTAATTACTTCCTGGAAAGCATGCAGCACAGATGAGCTGAGCTGAGCAAGCTCATTGTAAGTTGTTGCTGACCTGCTTGAGCAGTCCTTGCACTAAAGACCTCCTCTGGTCCCTTCCAGACTGAATTATCCTATGATTACTACAGGCACCAGCTGCTTCAGAAATTTCTGGCACAGTTCACTCACGTTTTCTGCCACAGGTTTTATATACAGAGATGGAATCGTACTGAGGAGAGCTGGAATTTCAGGCAAGGTATAAGGGACTTTCACCAGGTCCTGGATGTCCTGGCACCCAGCGCCAGAGGAATATCCTGCAGAATGTGGTTGTTCTTCAGCCTATGCTTCCTTCTAGTGCAGAGTTGGAGGAACCATGGGAAGACAGCACTGCTCCATGTCCTAGGTGGGAATGGGTTTGCTCTTTGCTTCCATCCCTTCTTCCTGCTTGTCCTGGGGTGATGTTATGGGTCTTCTGTATTCCCCTAACCATCTGCTTAATGCCCAAGGGCACTATATCTTTAAGATGGACCTGGGGGGCGGGGCCAGAGCGGCAGGACCCGGGTGCGGGTAAGTTCAAGGGCTGGGTCCAACGGCTCTGGCTCCAGCGGCCTCGGCCGTGCTCGGGAGAGAGGGCACTGAGGGTGCTGCTCTGCTTCCTGGTGGTTTTTTTGTTTCCCTTTGTTGTTGTTCCCACTAGCTAGGAGAAAGATTTTGTTGGTTTTTTTTTTCCCTTCTCTCCCCCTGGCCTCCTTTCCTTCCCCTCCCTCCGGTCCGGGGAGCCCGCGGGGTGGCCCCGGTTGCTCTGAACGCTGGGGAGGGCCAAGCCGTTGAGCGAGGCGACGCAGAGGTCCGCCAGCTTCGCCTGTTGTGAGGAGGAGGACCAGCGCCGGAGATCAACAGGTTTTCTTCCATCTGCCTTGCTCCAGATCGTCGCGTCGATTTCCCTTCCCTTTCCTCTTCCCCCTCCCGGAGACTGGGGGGACCGGTTGCCAGCCCGTGTGGTTTTTTTTCCTGTTCGTTTTTTTTCCTTCNGGAGATCAACAGGTTTTCTTCCATCTGCCTTGCTCCAGATCGTCGCGTCGATTTCCCTTCCCTTTCCTCTTCCCCCTCCCGGAGACTGGGGGGACCGGTTGCCAGCCCGTGTGGTTTTTTTTCCTGTTCGTTTTTTTTCCTTCTCTGGGCATTTGTTGCATTTTGAGTTTTTCCTGTTCTGCCCTGTTTTATTTTGTGTTAATAAACAGTTTGGGGTTTTTTTTTCCACTTTTTACCTATCGTTAGAAATTTGTTTCATTGGTGGAGGAAAGGGGGAAGCCCTTTCCTTTTCGAGGACGCGCTCATTCCGGAGCGTTCCCTCCTAAAATTTTGTCTCCAAAACCGACACACTGCTCCTCTCAGGTGTTTGGTCTGATATTTGTAATTCAGCTGGGTTAAGGCCTGCACACTGTGGTTTTTACCTGTGATTAAACCCTGAAGGAACAGGACAGCTGGGAAATATGAAGCTTTCTGATGTGATCAACAGGTAAGTGGATCTATTCAGGAGCAAAACAGTCTGGATATTTCTTACCACTGTTGAATATTAAATTCTGGCCCCGTGCCTGCAGTTTATTCTATCTTTTAGTCACTATTCATCTTCCCTCCTTCCCCTTTTTCTAATATTTTTCAAATGCCTAAATGAGAGGCTTTGCAAAATGCACAATGTTTTCCTTATGTTCTTGCCCAGTCTAAGAATAAATTATAGTTTAAACTTGGGAATGCTGCATCTGTCACTAGTTGTAAAACGGCCTTGAAGAATTTTGCCTTGATAAGCCTAATTGCTGATAATTGCTTCTGTTATGCAAATCTGTGTGTTCACCGGACCGCTAATTTGGTGGTGGGCTCAGGGAGGCAGAGCTATGGTGGGCAGGGTGGCTTCCCAGGCACTGCTCTGCATTGCAATGAGATGCCCCGGGAAGTGGGTTTTTCAAGAATATTTGATCCAGTCCCAAGGAAAAAACCTGCTTATTTAAGTTCCTGCTCATCCCTAAATTAGTTTTCAGTATTTATTTCTAAATAAAAAGAAATTGCCTTGTGAGCTGCTCTTGCTTTCCTTGCCTGGCTCCCCTGCCTCTGGCGGTACCCACAACATCAGTGTGATCATGCTGCCTGCCAGCCTGGCTTGTGGGACTCTCTCTGAATTGTTTCTCCATCTTACCTGCTCCTTGCTTATTGTAGAAGCACTTATTGCTTGGCAAAAGTTGGAATTTACGGAGTCATGAAGCTGCTGACCCCATGCTTTGTCCTCCAGGTGTGGCTGTGGTGCTGAGCGAGCAGCCTCACACCCGTGTGTACCTTGAGGAAAAAAGGTGACTCACTCTTTCTGCTCCTTCAGCAAAGGAACAACAGCTAACGGGGGTGGTAGCTGGGGAGGATGTTAATATAAGGCTGCAAGCTTTGCTGAGCATCCTATGGAGCAGCCTCTTCTTGCTTTAAGGCTTTGCTGGAGCATATTCACTTCACTGGGAATCTGGCCACTCAGTTAACAGTCCTAGAGACAGGTACTGTCACAGCACGAACTATGAGCATAATGTGCAAACTGATAGCTAGCTGAGGTTTTCACTCCTGAAAATGGAGTGATTATAGAGCACAGTGGGGCTCAGTGCTACAGGGGAAGCGTATGTTCAAAGCTACACAACTAGTTGTGTAAATTGCAGTCCCTTGTTTACCTGGAAAGGTCAGCAAGCAATGCAGCTGGAAACAAATATGACAATAGACATCTCCCATAGTCACAGGCAATACTGAACAAGTCATGTGCTTAACGGGGACTGTACATCTGAAACTGCTACAGCTCTGTGGATGACTGGCTCCTTTCTACGTACATAAATCCGTGAGTGTATAGTAGGCTGTAAAACTCATGAGCACTTTAGCCCTTATAAATTTTATCCAGTGTGGCCTTTAAAATCAAGGGTTGTTATTAGTATTAAATGCAGATTTTCATTATTATTAACACTCTGCTCACCCTTTGCCTTATGGGGGGGTGGGGAAGACAGAAAACGAACGCTAAAGAAAAGGGAAAGAGAAGATTTAGCTCATTGGATGAAAGTAGTGAAATCACATTCAGGTCTACAGATTGGAAGACTAAAGCCTGGTAGTAAAGATTATATAATCCAGATGGGAAGAATTTGAAGGAGGATATTCCCATTAAATTCTAACAGCCTAAATGCAGCATTGCTAAAATAAAATATGTGTGAAATAAATCACTGTTCACTACACCCAGATGGAAGTCAAATGGCTTTCTTGGCAGGATTTAAGTCAGTTAAGAATGTGAGATATAGTTCTGTTGAAATATGTTGCACTGACATTATGAGGATGGAATTGGTAACTGGAACCTTGAATTTACATCTCTGTGCTCCTTTTTCCATGGTTTGGCTGTTGTCTATAGGAGCCATGTCATAGCATGTTCATAGCAGGGGAGGATGAGGCTATGCAGAGCCAGGCTGCAGGGCAAAGCTGTTTTACAGATCTGATGGGACCTGGGAGAGTCACAGGGGGACACAGGATGTTTGGTTCTCACAGACTTCTTGGTGGGATAGAAAATCTTATCGCAGAGCAGTGTAAGGATATCCACACTCCATTGAAGGCTTTGAACCAGTCCTCATTACTATCAGTGCATTGTATGTTCTCACTCCTGTATTTTCTTCTCTCCTTCCATGCTTTCCTTTTTTATCATGGAGTGGAGTGTTTTTTTCTCTTATTTTTTTAAAAAGAAAAACTGGTGTTAGGATTATGTCCTGTTACTTAAAGTGCTTGTTCTGCTACATGTACACGCAAATTTAATTACACTGGCCATATGAAAGATGCATGAAGGTTCACTTTTGGGAAGTATGCCAAAGAGATCTTCTGAATGTGTAGCTCTTTGATGTAGGCATGTGCATAGTAATTAAATTACTGATCAAGTACTGTATCAATGAAATAATCTTGGTAAGTTCTGTGTACTTAAGTAACTATAGCCTTGAAGCTGTAGTAAATGGAGTAACGTTGTTACTGACTTTTTTTTTTGGTTGAATATGCATATTTTATACCTCTTAATAAGGCCATCCTTTTCTAGCTGTTTCTGTGTCCTTCAGAACTGAGGCTTTTCTTTCAATCACTAGTGAAGGATTTTCCTGTCACTGCTTGTACCAAGGAACTTCTCAGATGTCCTTTTCAAGGCCCCTTTGCTGCCTTCCTCCTCAGCAGTGAGGAATCCTGCAATGCCACTCCAGTGAATTACCTTCTGTTCCCCCTTCCTTCTCCTGTGGCCCTTGCAAGTAGGACATTCTCTTCTATTCTCACTGCTTTCCAAACAAAAATAATTGCTCTAATTCTGCTGGAGTTTTGTGGGAAAGTTCAGTTATATCTTCTCTGCCGCTTCTTCCTTATCTATCACTCCCTCCCTACCTTTTGTATTTTCAGAAAGACCTAAGGTCACAGGACTGCAGGATGACAGTAGCAAATATAATCCATCCCTGGTGTGTCTCAGGGACAACAAAAGTGGGTCCATCAAGACCCTATTAATACTATGGATTCAAAGTTAATTGCTTGTCCTTCCCCTCTTATCTTGTGTGTTTTTTCTCCTCTGTAGTTGGCTGCTCCATAGTTAATCTCTGGTCCAAGGGGTAGCTAAATTGGTGTTCACAGTGTTGGTATCAAATTGTAGAAAAAACAGTTGAAGAAAGAGTGAGCATCATCCTGAGATCATCTTTTGCAACAGCTGTTGAAGATGCCTCAAGGCAGTGTAGGATGGCAAATATAGTAACCCACAATACAGTAACTCCATGAGTATGTGACCTCACCCGCTTATATATAGGGGCATGGATGGCACGCAGCACGTGAACTTGAGGAGAAGTTATTTTGCAGACCTTTATTTTGGAGTCAGTCTGAATCCCAAAGTGAGATCCGAGCGTGTACTTCCCCTACAGCAAAGCTGTTTAGTTCCCCCTGGTCAGGACTAAACATGACTTATAGTATAGATGACGACAATACAAATGACTGATAAAGGTCATTTAAACTCATTTTGGGATGTAGACATTACAGATAAACTCCTAAAATATGGCAGCAGCAAGAAGCACAGTCTTAAAAATTGACCCACTGCTCTGTCCAAAGGAGGATCTCACCCCTCACTGTGAATGTTGCCAGTGGGTTTGTTCTGGCAGCTGCAGCTGCCAAAACTGGAGGGCCACTTTTTACTCTTCTCCACGATCTTGTCATTTTATGTCCTTCACATTGGTGCCTTCCCCGCACCCTTTTCTATTTAAAGAAAAGAAAAATTAAAATCAGAAATTATTGGGCATTAGTATGTTTCCACTTGATGCTTGTGTCCACACAGAGAACTTAAATGGACATCTGCTAGCAAGGAGAATTCATTGTTTCCCACTGTTTGTTCTTGCTAGGGCAGATGTGGAAAAAGAAATGTTTGACTTCCTTAAACTCAAATGACCATAGAAAAGAGACATAGGAAATAATGTGTCTTCACTGGTAAACAGAATCAAAATGGTGAAAGTACCTCTGAACATGAGGTTGCAGATCTGCCAAAATGAGTACTGGAACACTGTAACTGTTCTTTCTTTGATGTTTGAGGTGGGGAAAAAGATAACGTTTTGCATCATGTTCATAAAACCAACATCCTATTTATTGTCACTGATAGCAGGTGGGGCAGGAACTTAAGGATCAAACTTCTTTCCCAGAAACCTCTCTCTGAGGCATTCTGTCTCAATGTGATCAAACTAGAGTTTCATTCACCTCCTTTTTTAAAGCTTGTGCTTCCTGCTAAATAAAGCTGTCGAAGGAAGTGGGAGAAAAGGAGCTGTTTGAAGCTTTAGAGTAGAGTTTGTCATACTCTGCCTGTCCAATGTGCAGACCTCCTGCAAGGGAGTGGGACTGTATTGTCACAGCCCCCAGCACTTCACAGACCTGCTCCACCACCAGCACTTCCAAGGGCTTTGGCAGTAGCAGTATATATTAATAAAAAGAAAGGATTGAAGGCCAGATTTTGATCCTGTAGGGCTCGGTAAGGATGCCTGACCTCAGCAGAGCGTGTCAACTCACAGCAGCTGAGGGTATGACTTATCTCTCTTCACTTTCCCTCTCTGCCGTATTAATTTGATTTGGAGTGGTAAAGATTGTGGTTTGGGGACTGTTACCTAAACAGGTGGTAGAGGGCAACAACAACAAAGATGCATTTATAGCTATTTTTATACAGTGCCTAGGCCAATGAAAATTCTGAAGTCCGTTTAATGCTCTTAGCCCCTTGTAATTGATGTACAGATTCTCTCAGACCTTTAAAATCAGGAGTGCCTCAGGTGTTGGGGTGCACTATGTGCTGGAAGAGAGATAGGCCCTGAGGGCTGGAGAGAGAGCCTCTTTCTCAGACCCGGGGGTGATCCTGGAAGTGCATCCAGGTCACTGAGGATGGGCTGAGAGAGGATTATGGGTTTCTGGACAGTGTCAGACCTATGAGATGTGATAATTGTGGTTTGTGACCTTATAAGGTATTGTTTACTTATTACCATAATGGGCAGTGTCTGTGCACTATCCCAGGTGATTTGGGGACACTGAGGTGAACATCTTTCCTGTTTATATGATGCGATATCCTGTTGGGTGCTGGTATTTAGGGAATATTTTGCTGCGCGATAAATGCTTTGCACTTCTCCATCTTGTGTGCAGAGTCATGCCTTTGCATGAATACTGCATCAGGCTTTGTGGTGCTGTCTCTTCCCTTTACCCCTGACTTTTTCCAGTCTGCTACAATTCAATACTTGGATTTCCTTCACCTCTGCTGTAAAATTTGGCTCCAATTGCACTAAGTCCCGGAGGCCAATACTTTACAAAAATCAGCATTAGCTAAAGAGCAGCTGCTTCCAGCTTTCTGCCCCAAGATGATGCCCTTGTGTAACCCAGGTCTGGGAAGGGGATTGGTGTGAAGCTTTCCCCAAACCTCAGTTTGCAGTTTGGGAAAGGGGAACAAGAGTATTCCTGACTTACGCACTCCTTGTAGCATCTGTCCTGTTGTTTAGAAGAGAAGTGGTTCAGTTTGCAGGTAGGCAATCTTGCTCCTGCCATATGGAAATTAATTTTCTCAGCACTAATCAGATATTTAATCCCTTATAAGTCAAAGGATATGATTTTAATTCTAGCTAAATACCTGTTTTTAAAGAAGCTTCTCAAAATTGTGCTTCCTCAGAAGGTCTTCAGACCTCCACTAAAAAGTAAAATGGCAAAAATAATCAATAATTGTCAGAAAAGAGACAATTC
>VZTD01004615.1:48396-107411 GCA_013397725.1 Rhagologus leucostigma | reverse complement strand
TTGGATTGGTTCATCTTTGGAATGAATGTCAATTTATCAGATGAGTGCAGGTTTCATGTAGTGTGATAATCAGTAACTGTACCTGTATTCTGACCTTAAACGGCGCTGTGTAGACAGCATGAATTTAAGTGGGTTTTGAATCCTTGGTGCTTTGCACGCTTTCTGAATAACAGACATTGTTTGAAAGTCTTGCACTTAGTTCTTGCCAACTCATTCTTTTTGTAGTCTTTAGTTTTGAGCTTTTCACCTGTCAAATTCTTGCTTTGTAGATTAAAGAGTATAATTGAGGATTGCTTCAGTTTAGCAAATATTACTTCTTCAGTAGAGGAAATATGAAGATATTGTCCATTTTTTATGCTCATCTTCTATTTATTTTAATTTTCTTGTGGTACAGACATAGGTTGGTTGCCTTTTCCTTTGATTCCCCTTGCTTTACAGAAGACCAAAGCTGACCGAAGTAGACTTTTTTGGGTGTCATGCTATTCCTCTTCCTTGTAAATTCTTTTTCTGATTTACTAGAACATCAAAATTATTTTTAAACTTTTCTTGTTGCTAGTGTGAATTTTAGTAATTAAAAATTGTGATTTTTGTATTTGACACAACTGATTTGAGTACTTCATAGGGTGTATAAAGACCACAACCACCGAACTGTGATTTGTGTTTTTCTCCACTATTTACTGTAGATTCAACAGTTAACTGAGATACTAAACAGCGTATCATGTGAGAAGGACCAGTTATTAGCTGAAAGAACTAGTCACTCTTTCCAACTTAAAGAACAAATCTCATCAGTTAATCGAGAAAAAGATGAGCTACAAAAACTTCTTCAGGATGTCAGGTCTGAGCGGGACCAGCTCAAGACAGAATTGCAAAGAAATTCTGAGATGGTGAGTATTGCAATTTGCATACCTGAGTTACTCATAACTTCTCGTCTTGAATGGTACTTAAATATGTGTGCTTTGATTTTAGTGTGTTGAAACAAAGGCAAAAATGGAACATGCTTTAGAACAACTGAAGCAGAGAAACCTGAATGATAGGTCCATTCAGGTAAACCCAGTGGATATTGCAGAGCAGGTAGCTGATGATAGTTTGAAAGAAAAAACCTTGGAAATTAAGGTAAGCTTATTTTTCTGTTTGTTTTAAGGATGCATGTTGGAACTTAATAAGACTTGTCATGGAGCATAAGTCTTTTATGCATTAGGTATAAAATGGTTTGCATATCTTGCTAAGATGCTGCATACCATGGGATCAGTTGATTTGCTGTTGCTGTTCAGTGATTGCACATCTTATGTCAACAGAGTTCAATTTAATGTTCACAGAACATCTCACTTGCTTTCATTACTGTCCAGCCACCCCAATGAAAATAACTAGTCATGTAGGATCATAGAATCATTTAGGTCGGAAAAGACCTCTTAGATTATAGATGACAACCCTTAAACCAGCACTGCCATGACCACTGCTAAACCATGTCCCTAAGTGCCAGATGTACACATCTTTTACATAGCTCCAAGGATGGTGATTCCACCACTTCCCTGGGCAGCCTGTTGCAATACTTGACAGCCTTTTCAATTGAGAAATTTTTCCTAATAACCAGTCTAAACCTCCTCCAGTGCAACTTATCACTTGTTACTGGAGAGAAGAGGCCATCCCCCACCTGGCTACACCCTCCTTTCAAGCAGTTGTAGAGAGCAATAAAGTCTTCCTGCAGTCTCCTTTTCTCCAAGCTAAACAACCCCAGCTCCCTCAGCCGCTCCTCATAGGATTTGTGCTCCAGACCCTTCCCCAGCTCCATTGCCCTCCTCTGGACACACTCCAGCACCTCAGTGTGAGGTGCCCAAAACTGAACACAGGAATTGTGGTGTGGCCTTGCTAGTACCAATCCCTTTCCTAGTCCTGCTGGCCACACTATTCCTGACACGTGCCAGGATGCCATTGTCCTTCTTGGTCACCTGGGCACACACTGGCTCACGTTCTGCCAGCTGTTGACCAGCACCCCCAGGTCCTTTCCTGCTGGGAAGCTTTCCAGACACTATTCCCCCAGCCTGTAGCACTGCATTGGGGGTTGTGACCCAGCAGTTCACCTTTTGAACCTCAAACAGAAGCACTTTGCCATTTTGGGTTTGTAAAATCCCCGCAAATCCTCCTTTCCATTATTCCCCATTAAATAATAAATTGGTGTCAAATAAATTAATTTCATTAAAGCGCTTCTGCTGTCAAACTAGGAATTCCTCAGGCCTTTTGTTAGTTAACTATCCTGATTAACTATTTCCACACAGATATGAGAAGTGCTAGTAACCTACCGAAAGCCAAAATAAACCAGGATTTCTGAATGTGTATGACACTTTAAAGTGCAGTATCATTGTACTGCAGTCTATATGTGCAGCAGATTTAGATATCATTCTATACGGGGTAAAGAAGCCCAGAGTGTTGCTTCAGTTAACACCAAAGTGGTAAAGAACCAAACTGCAAAAATCAGTCACTTGTAGCTTTCTCCATTCTTGCTGTATTTCTATCCTACATCAGCAGCAGGGAGATCATAATGAGGGAAGTTAACATCAGCTGATCCCTTTTAAGAGCACTCTGCCTTTCTGACTTCTGTAATAGGTAGGATCTTGTCTGCCTCTTCCCAGTGTTTCAATGTTTTTACTATGAGGTGAAGAGTTCAGAAAACTGGTGAGTCTTGGTTCTTTCAACTAAGAACCAACGATGGAGGGAGTATACCAAGGGAGTTTTATATTTACGTTAAAATGTGTTACATAGACATGACTAAACGTGATACTGGAGTTGCAGTTTACTGGGTTTTCAAGCCTGTAGCACTACTGAGCCTGCTCGCTGCTTGTTCACACCTTCCTTTTCATGGCAGAGTGCTAGGACCCACTTCATGAGCCCTTTCCTTCAAGAAAGGAGAAGAAGATAAACTTGGGAGTCCATCCTGAGGGAAGGCCGGCTGGCAAACTTGTGAACAGGCAATAATTTCTTTTTCATGCCTGATCTGCAGGTCTTGATGTGGCCAGGCAATCTAAACCACAAAGACTATTTGAGCTTGTGAAAGGACTTGCTGGAAAACTAAGAAATTATCTGGTTTTGTGCCTAGATTAGTGTTTTTTGTCATATCCCTGTGGCAAGGTAAAACTGAAGTCTTAATCCTAATAACTTTCCTGTTGTAAAATACATACTGTAGGGGCTAGGCCTGGAATCAGGTGATTTATTTTACATTTCTGTTTATAGCTTATCGCACTTTTCCTTATTGTGAACGAATTAATTTGTTTCACTTGCATTTAGGAGCTTCTTGAGAAATTCCCAAATATGGGGAAGAGATATGAATGTCTCTCTACAGTGTCTCTTAAGCTGAAGAGTGAACTGAATAGTCAGAAAGCACTGATAGCTGTGATACTGCCTCAGCTTACATTGGAGCAGAGTAAACAAGTCAAAACACTTCAAACTAAAAACGAGGAAATGAACAGTCGTCTCCAGAAGTTATTGACCAAACTGAAGGTACCAACTTAAAATGCTGGATATGTGGATGCTTCATATCACTTGGGTTTGAGTTTTGGGGCAGGTTTTTAATAAGCTCTCAATGGTAGCAACTAGAATTTTATATACTCTAGCTTTGGTTTTTGAGAATCCATACACTGGACAAAATAAGTTGATAGTAATTGCTTTACAATCTTAGAAAACTTGAACTACTTAGTTATGTAAATCAAACTTAGTTTTTAACTGTAGTTCAGCTGCTTTGCACAGTATTATTTCATTAATATTATTCCATTTTAATTGGGAAATGGGATTTTCTTTCAGTACTCTATAAATCAAATTATAGATGACTAAGGATGTATTTCTTCATGGGAGAAAGAGACATGCAAGCTTGCTGGAGATGCATGCTTACTCTGCAAAACTACCCAAGTAGTTTGATGATTTTACAGCCTTGCAGGTCTTCCTCAATTTGGAATCAGTTTCTCCATTGGACTAAAATTATCAGCAAAAAGGTCAAGGGTAGTTGGGAAAGAATTCCTGTTAACATATGCAGAAGTACAGTAAATGATAAAGTTTTTTCTGTTTCTTTATTTACCATGAGATATTAAGGGATGGGTTTGGTTTTTTTGTTGGAGCAATGAGGGAAAACATGCACAGGCCTGGAAAGAGGGGGTGAGGTTCTTGAGAGTCAGTCATGTCTAGAAATATCCATTAACTTAGAAGTTAAACTAATATTCAAAGGGCTTTATTTTATAACTTAATGCAGCAATTCTAGATTTAATGTTTTCCATAGATAGCTTTTAACTTTCACGGTTAAAGATGTTTAAGATTCAACTAGCGAGCTCTGCTAGAATAAAGTTTTAAATCTGCACAGTGATATTATTCTTGTAGATCATCTGCACCTTTCACAACTCTTAAGGAAAAATTTTCTTAAGGGAAAATAAATATAACAAAGAATACTTTGCTTTTCAAAGTCTAGATTTGTGGAAGGCTGTCTAGAGCCTTTTAGACTTTTTGGCTGGTTTTGAAGTCTAAAAAGAACAGTGTACTGGAAAAGTGCTGTCTCAGCTAAAAGGCTTATATGCCATTGCTATAATGCACATGTGAACCTGATTTTCTTAGTCGTGTGTTAGTTCATCTTGGACATTTACAGGCTCAGAAAGTAGATGGAATTGTAAAATACAGAATTTTAGCTGGATGCAGGGTACCATTTTAAAGCATGCTCACTGATACATCCTGTGCTTCTGCAACAGCTTCTGTTCAGTTCTGTTTGCTCAAAGAAAAGAGAATATCATACTACTGTTCACAAGTATGAAATGGAATTGCTTGAGGAAAAGAGAAAACAAGATCACCTACAATCCCAGATTCAATGGCTCAGGAAGATTTATTTGAAACAGAATGAAGTATCATCTCAAGAGTTAAACAGCAGTGAAGGGCTGCAGAGTTTCCAGTTGGATGCAGAGGTAATGTTTGGGGGGAAAAAAATAGACATGAAGACTCATTTCAAGGCATGGGGTCATGTGGTGGTGGGAATCTAATGGAATTGGGTTTATCTGTTAAAACTTCACTTAAGGCGGGGTGAAGGCATAGAGTTATTTTTTTATGCTACTAGTTCTATAATACCAGGATTTTGCTTTGTAAAGCAGCTGAAAATAAAATTAATAGGTTAGAAAATAGTGGGAATGTTATTTACTTATTTGCCCTATAAAATACATACTACCCAATACCGAGATGACTTGTTCTAAAACAATGAAATAAATTTTTGCTAAAAATCAGGTTTTTTCCCCTTCTAGCCTGCTCCAGGAATGTAGATTGTCTTCTTGCTTTCTCAATAGGGTGTAATTTTAAGTATAGCAAAACTCCTTTTATATGATAGTTAGATGCTAAAATAGACTTCTTGCTATACTGGTAGCTGAGAGGACAGAAAGTATATTTAGACAATGTGATAATCAAACCAGTATTTAAATTTTAATTCCCTTTTTTTTTTTTAAGAGCATTCTCAAAGATGTATCAGAAATGGAATGTGAACTTCTGTGCATAGAAGCTGAATTACAGCAGGAAGAAAGTGCTAGAAAAGAAACAATACAGTTCTGGGAAGCTTGTTCAGGAACTCACTGGGATGCAGAGGAACTGAAAGAAGAACTAAAGAAAGATAATGAAAGGCTTTTGCAAGTCTTTAAATTCTGGACTCCTAAAGTAAAGGTAAAATTAAATGTTATAGAATCAGAAATGTATTTTGTGTAAGCACTCTGCAAATGCCTATGATTGAAAACAAAACACAAAAAAGTCTCTTAAATGATCATTCAGTTATTATCAGCATTTACTCATACTTTAACTGTAAGATGTAGGAATACTTAAAGGATTTTTAAAGATTTCTTGTGCATCTGAACTTGGAAACTTGCTTTCTAAAAGACTTTCTAGGTAATAAATGGGAGGGGGTATGGAATTGTTTATTTGGGGTTTTATTAGTCTGAATTCTGGAAAATGTTGCTTTTCTTGCCAAACTTCATCAAAACTACTTTAGCCATTTTTAAAACTCAGTTGAAATTTATATTCACGCTCCTTTCTTTCTTCTGCTTATCTCTTGCCTCTTTTGGAAACCTGGGCAGCATTTTTCAGGGTTTAGTGGACCATGAACAGGATTACACTAGATCTCATCTTTCTGATTAAATCTTAAGTTTAGCCTATTTTAAAAAGTTTCTTCTGTAGAGTGAATAGCCAGTCTTGACTTCTTTGGGATTTTGCAGTGTTGGCAAGGTTTTTGGAAGAATTTCCTGACCCTAATATTATGTGGATCAAAGCTTTTAACAAACAAACAAAAATCTAGTAAATATTGTCATTTCCTGACAATTGTGGAGTTTTTATTTAACTGGCATGTTAAACATGTGTGTTTCTAGAATAGTCCAACGTGTTGGTTTCATTTCCTTTAGTCAGTGAATACATTCTAGTAAAAAAATTTGTGAATAATTATGGTTTTCTGTTACTGACATTCAAGAAGTCTTTCCAGCATAGTTCCTTTGTTTCTCTAATATTAGTGTTTGAGTTAATGCAGAAATACTGGTTAACCTGCAATACACTATCATCTTCTCTTGTGCCCCTTCCTGCCTCCCTCTCTTTTGGAAATGATACTGTTCTTTTGAGTGTTACTGATACCATTTCTGATACCAAGCATTTTCAAATGGGGCACTGAAACAAGAATGTGAAACTACTACAGGCTAAGATACTTCCTGTTTCTTCACTTGCCTTATTTCTAGCAGGTTAGAAAATTACTTAAAATTATTCTGTATGATGCTACTGATTTTCAGATACTCCTTGAACTTTCTTCAGAGCTGGATGCCAGAACTGCTGATTATAGTAAAAATGCTGATATTGAATTAAAACAGAGAAAAGAGAAAAATGAAGAGTTGCTTCAGGATCTAAACACTCTAAAAGAAAAACTGGCCCCTGGTGGCTCTGCCAGTCTGGCATTAGAAGAAGAAAATTATAGGCTTCATAATAAATTAAAGTCTGCAGAACAAGATAAAAAGGTACCAATACTTGCTTCTGAGGAAAACTTCTTTGATGCTTGCTTTCTAAGTGAGAGTACTCCAAACTGAAAATAAGGATTGATGGCAACTGTAAATCTATGCCACCACAGATACAAATAGAGTACACTTTATTTTAGTAGCTCTTTTATTTCCAAAGTGGAAGTTTGAGCTCTTGCCTGTAATGCAATTATTTTAATTGCCTGATTTCTGTACACAAATAGATGTTCAGTTTAGAAATTCATATGAAATGTTTTCATTTGCTTTTGAAGTATTGACTTTAATGGGTGATACTCTTGATGCTTCCTGTGAGTATACGGTATTCACTATGTCAGACAAGAAGCTGAAGAAGAATTCTCTATTTAAACACAGAAACTGAGGACTCATTTTCTCTCTCCTATTTTTTATGTCACAGTTAATCTTCTCCAAAGCACTTTTTTTTTTCTTAGCCTTGACTGTTTTAAACTATTAAAAGGTGACACAAAACAGTGACCTGGACAAGAAGAGTTGCTGTACAGCGTGCAGGGGTTTTTTTTGTGTGGTTTGGGTTTTTGCTTGTTTTTGCTAAGAATATGGCCATGTGCTGTTACTGTTACTGTCTTGTGACATAACTGTTTATAACTGATCAATATATCTTAATAGGCTATGGAAGTAAAAATTCAGAAGTTAGAAAATGTAATAAATGAAGTAGAAGAAAGTGTCAAAGAGAAAGATGACAGGATAAACAAGTTACAAGCACAGATAAGAATAAGAACAGAGACAAGCGAGCTCACCCAACTGCAAGCCAGACTGAATGAGATGGATAATTGCCTCAAGACTGCCTTAACAGAGAAGCAGAGTCTTCAGGTACGAGCAAAATACTTCACTCTTCTTTCTCCCCTCTGGTGAAAGACACAAAGCATGCTTGACAACAGTTGTAGGTGAAACGTAGCTCTCTATAGTCAATGTATTTGTTCTGTATGGCATTCCCAAAGTAAAACACTCTGCTTGCCTGTTCAGCAGGCACTTTCACATTTTACCAGTGCAACCTTCAGTGGCAACATTTAGAACCCATGTTAGGATACTAGAAACTAAATGTGTCACTTGTATGTGATGCGTTATTAAACATTTAAACATTTTAAAACTTTTAAAGTGAGGCATGAACTGTTTATTCAGTGTGATATATTTGCACACTCCTTTAAAATTCCCAGATTTGTATCTGCAGAGATATCAGCAAAACTTGCTAAAATATGACTGCATGTAATATACCAGAGTAGGACCCCAACTGCTACTGTAGTGCTAGTTGGTAATGTGAGCCACCTTAGTGAAAAATAACTTCTTGCTCCTGGTCTTGTCCTGCAAAATCTAGCAGATCATAGGTAAAAGATACAAGGTAAACAACCTTTAATTTCATTGCTAAGTAACAAGCCCTTGTTTGTAATAAATATTTTCTGTTCAGGCAAAATTAGATAAAGGTGCTGAGCTGTACAAAGAAGAAATTGACCATCTCAAAACACAGTTGGTAAAATGTGATCTGGAAAGAATGAAACAATCCAACTCATTTGAAGTGAAGTAAGTTCAAATTTTATCTTCCTATAATTCTCAACTACTTTCTTCTTAGCTTCTACTTCCCACTTTATTTTTCCCACGTAATAAGAAGTAAGCATTCAGCTTGAGATGTTGTAAGATTTTATTGTAGTTAGAGAAAGTAAAATCTATATGCACCTTGGGTTGCTTCCGAAGCACCTATACACCCACCAAAATTTCTCAACCAACCATGTTGAGCCATAAATGAAATAACTGTTCTGACAAAAGAAGGCAAGGGGAACAAATAATTGAAAGCACTCTCCACTAGAGAGAAGGGATACACCAAAAATAATTAGTCCAACTTTTGGGTGCGCTTTACCTAAAATCTTTGTGCACTTTACCTAAAATCCAACTGACAACCAGGTTTATGTAGTTTTTCTTGTATAACTTGAGTGTGTCTTGTATTTGATAGCTCATTAGAATTCAACTGAAACTGTAATAACTATTAAATTGGGGTTTTCTGATTTTTTTTCCCTCCCTTCCTGCCTCATATAGACTTGCTAATTATAAAGCCCTTGCAGAACACCGAGAACAACAGTTAACAAAGCTACGAGAAGAACTGAGAAGAGCACACCAAGAGCAAGATGTTACTGGTAAATTCAAGATAAATAGAAGGGACTCTTTCATGTTAAACCTTGAGTTTTGAGGTTAAATGGTTAAAGACCAGATTGAGATGCAGCCTTGTACCTCAAAGGGTATGAGGAGAATTGGGTGCATTGGAAGATGAGGTGGAAAGTAGACTACATTAGCTGCACATAAACTGCATTAGAATCACAGCAGTTCTTCTGTTTTTCTCCAGCCACGCTTGCACTTGTGGACGGATAAGCTGCAGTGGTGGTAGCTCATGTTGCCACTTTTTCCTTGACATATGAAAACCTAGTTCTAATCAAAGCTATGACATACCTGAAACAGTAACTATTTTACCTCTAAATGGCCCAGTGAAGAATCTTTTATGTTTCTTTATATCTCCCTGGCAGTGCGAATACTTGGAGGTGTGTTTTGTGTAGAAAAAAGAGTAACTGTTGTAATGGCACTTGTAACCCACTGAGATTTCACATATAAGACCACCAGAAGGAATAGGCTAAAAAATGTATTGATTTGGTTTCAAGCGCTCTCCAAATAATGCACGCACATATGTATAAATCTGTTTTCTAGTGCTGAAAGAAGCAGAACCTCAGCAATCCCAAATACCCCTTACTTGTGGTGGTGGCAGTGGTATTGTGCAGAGCACACAAATACTTGTTCTAAAATCTGAACAAGCTAAGCTACAGAAAGAGAACTTACACCTGAAGAAACAAAATGACCTTCTACTAAAGTAAGTGCAAAGCTGACTAAAAACATGTGAAATCATTTGTTGTATTTAAGGATGTACATCAGTAGTGTTTCTTTCTGGGACACCTATAGAAGTGAGCAACCATTAATTTTAGATTTCACATCATAAACTTTTATTCAAAGCTAGTGTTTTATGCCTTATAAAGGCCTTTTGAACTTTAAATTGCTTTCTTTCCTAAGAATCTTTTAAATGCTGGAAGATACACTTGAACTGTATGTTGGAAGGAATTTTAGCTTAAAAAAAATTCTTCTGAAACCAAGATACACAGCTATTGTATTGCCACATCTGTGATATGTCATCTGAAAATATAGGAACTGTCTGTTCTCCAGGAGTTTTTCCTTAGAGTAGCTGCTTTAAACTTTTCTTACTTAAGTGCTGGGGTTTTATTCTTTTCAGTGGTGAACTTCAGCTGAAAGAGGAACTTAAGAAATGGAAAGAGAGAGCAGTAAAATGGAGAGAACGATCCTCAAGAGAAACTATTCGAGAGACAATACCAAAGTCTCCTAAGAAGACAGTGTCATATTTCTTTAAAGAGCAAATGCCTTCACCCTCCAAGGAAACTGTTTCTCAGGAAATAGTGACTCAGGACCTATCAAAGCCTCTGCCTCTGACTTGTCCAACAAATTTCTTCGATAATTCCAACTTGGGTGTGCCAACAGGTATGTAACACAGTGGTAGTGTCCTATAAAGATTTGAAGATGCAAACTGTAAGGGATGGCCTGAGTTGAGGGTAAATGCTCTACTTATATATTCAGACTTGAAACATGAATGATAACGGTTTTCCTGAGTGGTTTGTTGTCTGACTGTTGAAAAGCTGACCATCTGAGCTGTGAAGCTTCTGTATGCTCTACAGAATCGAAATACCAAAATGAATTCTTCACCCCCTGAAGAATATACAAACTTTTTTTCCTTTTCTGCAGTGGAAGTGTTGATGAGTGACTTTTAAAAGTGAATCAGCAAAATACTGTTGTTAGATAGCTGGTGCTCTAAAATGTTTTGCTTTTTAACTTTACATTGGTTAAGCACAGACTTCTGGTAAAACTATAACATTAACTGATGGTTAACTTCTTTCTGAAGTTTTTCAAGATGGTAGAGTTCAGTCTTTGATGTTGCATCTGCTACTCTGCCTGGCTCCAGCTGCCACAATAGCTGTTCTGATAATAACTTCTGTTCCTCAGGCCCACTTCAAATTTCTTATATCTGGCCTGCTGACTTTTAGTGACCTACTGCCCTCATGCTTCTCACAGCTTTCAGAGGGCCCCAGCAAACATGTTGAAGAGTTAGCCAGTTTTTGAGGTATTAAAAGCAGACTTCCAGAAGAATATAACTCAGGGCTGGTTTTGTGATGGCCAACTCAGTAATAGCACAGCTTTCCTCACAACACAAAGCTCCTCAGAGGGAAGCTTTGATAGCTGACAGATAAAGTCATGATATATAAAGTCTTGACACAGTCAAGATTAAATCACTGTTTTCCTGCTGCTTGTCTAACTGAGAAAGGCTTTAATGTTCTCGTCTTCTGTACAGATACACGACCTGCGGGCATGGAGTCCACAGAAGAACATCTTAAGCACTTGTTTGGGACTTCAGACAAAGATAAAGCCCCTGATTGTAGCACCCAGTAAAGATGCTCTGTTGTAAGCTGCCTTTGCAGTGGCTACAGCTGGGATCTGCATATACAAAAGAAAATTGCTTCAGGTTAAAAGCTATCAGCCTCTTCCATCTTTGCTGTCTTGGAGTTGCTACTTCCCACAACTGGGAAAGCTGGAATATGAGGACAAAAATGGAAAACCAGATATGTTGTGCCACAACCTGCTAATCTGCTGATGTTCTACTTTCACGTTTTGATGTGGATTTTTTTGTTGGCAAAGAGAAGCTAATGTATTGAAGAAAAAAATGGAAAAAGGAATGGATCACAAACTAATCTCCTGTGAAACTTCTCATTCTCACACTTTCCATTCTGTCATTCCTAAAAGAGCCCTTTTCTGGGGTGTTGATATTTGTATCTTTAGAGTGCTGTTGACTTGGCAAGAAACATTCTTTTTGTTTCGTAGCGTGTGGTTTTTGTACCATGCTTTCTTTAAGCCAACAGAAACTGCATTTTCACCACGATCTCGACCTCTTTGGACACTGCAACCGAAGTTACTGATCTTCTGTTTCTAGAGCACACAATCAAGGGTTCCTCTTAAACTCCTTAAAAGTTTCTGCAGCTCAGCCAATTATGGTACCGTGAGTAACTTTGAATTTTGCATCATTTTTCAATATACCTGTCAGAAGTTGTGTATTGGAGTTTTTTTAATAGTAAGCAATGGACTTAACACTCTTCTGCTTCTCTAGTGAATGGAAAACAAACCAGATCATTGGGGCAAGATGGACTCTCTTATTAACCTACTTATCTGTATTATGAGACCTGCATTTTATATGTTTTTTATAAGAAATTTTAATTTGACAATAAATTTTTGTGTTAAATAAGTAAAAATGTTTTTGCTGTTCACTTGTGCTACGATCCAAGGATGTTGGTTACATTCAGTGTCTAAATGTTACCAAATTACTATCTTTTATACTGATTTCATCACTTCCATCATTATTATGCTACTTGTCTCTGTCCTCTATAACCTTCTGCAGCAATTACTTGTGCAGGAGTTTACTGTTGCACAAGTCTGTCATCAGAGTTTTGTTTAATTCTTTTGAGTCTGTCAGAAAATGGTTGAAGTGTAAAACGTAGATCCTCCTCCCTTTCCTCCCCTCCATGCCCTCCATTGCCAACTAAACAGGAATTTAGCATTCAGAACCTGAGATCAACTCCATTAAGGATCAAATTGTCATCATGAGATGAGAAAGTCATACCTAAGAAAAATACCTGCATCAAAAGCACCATCCTTGTTTTATAGGAATAAAGCTTTCAAGGATGCTAGGTCCTGTTTGGGTCACCCAAACTGACAAGTAAATGGCTACATTGACATATTCCTGAGCATTCAGCAGCTACTGGAACTGGGAGAGTCACACAAGGATTATTTACCTGATGGAGGCATTCTGTAGTAAAGAACCAACCTTCTGTTTTACTTTGAATAGCTGAAAACTGCCAGCTACTGTACCTACTAAGAAGTGGCAAGCATTTATCTCAATCTCTGACCTGGAATGTGTTTGGGGAAGCTTTTAAAGGCATGACAAGCCAAAAATATACAAGTTCTAAATACTGTTACAGAGTTGAGCACTGCAATGTCTTCTTTCTGACCAGAGTCATAGGTATTTATTTTCTGACAGGGATAAATGCAAAGTGCTGGTGTGTTTGTGGTGGCTTCTTTTTTTTTTTGAGGTTGGTTGGAAGATTTTTGGGGTTGTTTTGGATTGTTTTTTGTTTGGTTTGTTTTGTTACTTTTTTTATTTCCCACTATGATGAAAGGGATTGCCTTTGGCTTCCAGCATTTTGGTGTTCTAATAAATGAATTAGACTGACTTTTTTCTTCCAGAAGGGGGGAAAGGAGGTGTATATACAGATCTACCTCTTTCATATACAATTTCTAGTGGTTTTTTTGTTAATTATTGCTGGGTTGGAACATTCCTAGATTTGGTGATTTTCCGGTGATTGAACTAAAAAAAGCAGAAACTTATTCCAACAGGTCTGTGTTGTCACCCGAATTCTGTCTGAATGCGAGTGGCAAAAGCTTAGGGGCAGAAGGATAAACGCTTTTAGAAAATTAAGTCATTAAAGATTTTGTTTACTGGGGAGCTGATGTAGAAAGCCTTAAAAGCTATCACAGTTTAGCAGAAAGACAGGATAAACTCAACTTTTGTGTATGTGTGTCCCAGTTTATCCACAGAAGTGGCTTTTCTGAGGACAAACTAACTGAAGTTTAGGACACCAAATTCCCTAATAATACTATCAGGTAGCTTTAAGTCTGGTTTGAGCTTATAGCTAAATTAGTTTGTCCTAGAATTTTTCAGTCTAATGATATTAATTCTGCTTTAAGATATGCACATTAAAACTCTAGAAACAAAAGATACATTGGTAAATCACCAGCTTAACAACAACAAAAAATAATCACGTAAGTATTGTCCTGGTTTGGAATTTGATAGTTTATATTGCAAAAATACATTGCTTGGAAAAACATGTTTGTGGCCTTTTTTGGTGGGAATCCTATTGATTTCTTGAATTCCCATGGGAAGAGGGTCAGCTAATGCTTGTGATCCTTTTGTGTCCTTTCCTGTGCAGGAGAAAAACCACACTTTTTAAAATCCTGAGTTTCACTAGATGGCAGCATCTCAGTGTTTCAACAGGAAATTACATCGTGTAGAGACACTTAGCAATTGGACTACAAATCCCAACAAGCACAGTAAAAAAAAAAAAAAAAACCAAAAAACTGTAGAACTTCCTTTTGTACAAGGGTCAGTAAATATAACAAAGCTGTTTGAGATCTCTTGGTGAGTGACTATATGAATATTTCTTTGTAAATGCTTCATAGGATCGGTATGGCAAATGTTCATAAAACCTGATTGTTAGATTGAAAAATGTGTTTATAATGCATTTTGCTTTTCATGTGTTAAGGTGATTTGGGGAAGTACTTGAACCGATCCAGGTGGCTTTTGGAAAGAAAAGAATTTTTCCATTAGGTTGCTTCAGAAGTCTGATTTGCCGAATCTGTAACCTTAAGGAAAACAGTTTTGCTGCAACTTTTGTCAGGAAAAACATCTAACAAAACAGAATTTCTGATCAAAATAAGAGAAATTAATAATTGATTCAAAATGTAGGGCACTAAATTTTACTCAATCTGAGTCACAGCACGGATTTGAGCATCTCTAGAGATAGCACTGGCTGCTAACATAGGGAAGATTATCGCACCTTTATCTTAATTTCCCAGTGAAGCGCTTGGTGTGTTGGATTTATGTGTACATTTAAAGACTGTGTTCTTATGACACCTTTCTACACTTGTATCTACATAGACGAAGTTGCCAGAGGATTATGAAAATGCAGGAGTTTTGCTTCTGAGGAACTTGGTTAACAAACTCCAGATACTGCATTGTGACTGGAACAGTGACCTCACTTTTTAGGAAGTTCTTTGACGCATCCTATTAAGTAATTTTCTCCTTAAATAACCACAAATCTACAGGAGTGAGAGGATGGTGTTTGGTTTTACTTGTCTGTCTGCATTTTTGCATGCTGTATTTCATTAAACCTAACACAGCACTCGAACGTGTGTGCTGGGGCAGAAGAGGGCTGTACTTTGCCTTTTTGGCTGCTCCATACAGACTGAGGTAGCAGCTCCTAGAGGTTCCCTACTGCCCCAAGCATGCTCAGTGTTCCCTGAGAACAGGGAACAAGAGGCAAGACTGGCAGCTTCATTCCCCCCACACCCTCCTGCTTCATTGGGGCTGGGAATCTGCTGTGCTGGAATATTCCTAAGACAACTGAGAGCAGATACCAAGGCCCAGGGTATTGTGTGGAATTTACTGCAGTCTAGGAAGTTGAAGAGTTTGTAGAGAAACAAGACAGACCTGCTTTTTGAGAATACCATGGACAGTAGAAACACTAGATTATGAATTATTGTACTGCTGTTTCTTCCTAGCATTTTTTTAACCTGTTTAAGAAAAAATAAAATCCAGTTTCTGTTATAATGAAGCTTAACTTCTGAGCTTAAATGCCTTTTGATTTCTTGAGGTCCTTATGTATAACAAAAAAAAAAAAAGGTTGAGGCAGCCCTGCCCCTCATAATCCTGGATAATTGAGGGTCACATGACAGCCAAACAGGACAATTGTGATGGCAGAGGTACACCCTGGATCATGTCTAGTTTTGGGAACATATTTGCATCTGATTCCTGGGGGTGGCGTTGGCTCATGTTTTTGTTACATTTCTGTGCCATCCCGTGCCTGCACAGGTCAGCACCATGGGGCGGCTGGATGGGAAGGTCATCCTGTTGTCTGCGGCAGCACAGGGCATTGGCCGAGCAGCTGCTATTGTAAGTTGGAAAATGCTTGTTCTGCTGTGCCTGTGCAAGATCTCTCATTCTAGCTTGTCCAATGACACCTGCACCAAACCAGTTCTTGGGTTAATGAACATAGATGAAGCCAGAACTACGCAGTGAAAAAATCAGGGAATAATGTAGCCACTATGCTGTATCATGCAGGCTTTGTGCTGTTTGAATTTATGAAAGTCTTCAACTCTGAGTGGAGATGTTAGATAAGGATAAGAGCAAGATTTGAGGACAGCTGCAACTGCTTTTCTAACAATACATGGTTGGTACTGTCTGTACCTTTTATCCAATATATCTGTTGCTTTGTTCTGGGAGAGAATAGAGATGATAGAGGGAATAATTCCCGGTCTAAGGCTGGATACTGTGAGGATCCCCTACAGTAAAGCCAAGATATTTTACCTATATTCATGATTGACATAACCAAGTCTATGTGATACTAACAACACAGCTACAAAATTGTTCACAATGAGCAACTGTAAGAAACCCTTTACAAATTTCGTTTGATTACTGTTAAACAAAATTCAAGGTCTGTATTAACTTTCCAGTTAGCTTGTAACTCCTTTTGACCAGTTCTTCTCCTGCTACTTCCCTCTTCCATGGCAAATAAAAAACCCAGTAGAGTTATCTCGTTATCTCTGTAATGTAATCAACAACTCAGGAAAAGCTCCTGTAGGATTTCTGCCAGACTAGTTGGTTTCTCATGCATGTGGTTAAGAACACAGAAGACTGCTGATCTAAGAGAAGACTCTTACATAAATCACCCAGTCCAAGGAGCAGGTAATCTTCCTGATGGTTTCACTTCGTAAATATGCAACAAGCCATGGAAGGCTGGTATGTTTAATGTCACTATTCTCTTAAGCTGCCCTTGAGACACTTATTTTGAAGATTAGGGGCTACAGTCCAAGATGTCAGAATACTTTTGACAGAGTTTACTTTGTTAGCTGTTGATTTATCAGTAATCCCAGTACAAAGAAAAAGGCTTTTGAGGAGACCATCAAGAATGAAGCAATGTCTCTGGTTAAATATCAGAAGTCATGCTGCTTTTAATATTGTTCTGTGCCAATGATTTGGATACAAAGGATTTTGTTAAAAATAAAAAAATCCTGGTTTATGACTTCTGCCTTTACCTGTCAAATTTCCTAATTTCATTTAAATCTAACAATGCAGACAGTTCTAGTCCTATATTTATAATGTGCTTACTAGTGCAGCTAATAAGGGCAATAATAATATCCATTATCTTAGTCTAGTTACTGTTCTTAACTTTATTTATGGATTTCTTACTTTAGGGAAAACACCTTAAATGTGTCTTATCATGCTAAGTTACATAGTTGTAACTATATCACAGGGTGTGTACAAGTCCCTGATATGCCCAGAATGAAAACTCAAAGATCAGCTGCCTTCAGCCAACTTCTGTTTCAATCCAGAAAGGACCTGAGAAGAAAACAGATTTTATTTCTCATACAATCTGGAATATCTAAATATAAACTGCCTCTCTTGTATTCTCCAGGCTTTTGCTAAAGAAGGAGCCAAAGTCATTGCTACAGACATCAATGAGTCCAAACTGCAAGAACTGGGGAAATATCCAGGTAAATGGCCCTACAGCAGGCATTAGTTCAGCTCTTACAAGTTTTGTGTAGGCTGCCTGAGACACATTTTGAGGATAGGAAAACTTCAAAAAGCCAAAAGGAAGGAAAATATCCAGACTAATTCTTTAGATGTTGGCATCACTGTATTCTGTGGTGTGAAATAGCAGAGATTTAGCATGTAAAATATTGCAACATCAGCGTATCAGACAGACCATCATTCCAGGCTTGTGGAATAACTGATTTTCTCGTGTCACAGAAGAAGTTGATATTTGTTTGCCAGAATAGCACCCATTTCAGTTACCTTGTGGCATCACTAGGCTAATTGTCAAGTGCATCACTCTGGAAGGCATGGAATGCTTTTCTCTGATCAAGAGAACATCCCACTCTCCAAGAAGGTAGACCTAGTGTCTTGCATTTCTGTGGTCCGTACATAACTGTCCTTCTAATGCATTTCTTACTGACCTGTAGAATTCATATGTCTTCAGAAATTTAATTCTAGCAACACTAGATACACCTATTCTGTTTGTACAAATGTTCAGACATGAAAGTTGCTTTTCTACTGACACCACAGGACCATGCTTCAGGGAGCAGGTTTTGCACAGATGTGTTTCTAATCATAAGTGACAGTGGGACATTATGTTAAAAAGTATTTTTTCAATATTGAAATAAAAAATAAGACTTGGGTATATTTTACAACTGAAAATGCTTCTAACTTGATTTGAGAGAAGAAAGCGGATTTAATGAATTCCTACTACAGGGTGACAGTAAAATACACAAAACCACAGCTGGCACAGCTTTTAGCGTGAATATCAGTCTCTGCCACCTGGAGTTCACCACAAGCAATCCCTTTGTAATTCTTTGGGAACTTTAGGGCTTTTCAGGTTCCTTCTGAGGGTGTTTGGGAAAGTGTTACATTTTTTCCCTCTGCTAGTATCTTCACAAGAAAAGAAGTAATTTTCCATATACTCAGAGCCATTTCCATCCTTCAGATATATGATTAGTCAATCTATAATTCATCAAGACTTGGCATGTTGTGATCTTTGAATTTTATCCAGGAGAGGTAATTCCAGTGTGATGGTAATGTAATTCAATCAGTCTGTAGTCTGATTGAATACACAAATCTCTTCAAAAGTGTCTGTATCATTTAACTAAGGCATAGAAAGCCTATTCATGGACTTGTCACTTTGGCTTCAAAAAAAACAGGTTTTTATCCATTTCAAATCAAATTCTCCTTTAATTTAGACAACACTCAGATGCTTTACAGTCAGCTTTACAGTAGTTCATAGGATCATATCTGCTGGGTGAGACTTCTGGAGGCCATGTAGTCCCATCTACTGCTCAAAGTGGCACAGGTTAGAGCAGATTGCTCAGGGCTGTGTTTAATCAAGTTCTGAACATCTCTAAGGATGGAGTTTCCTCAGTAACCTCTGCAGGACCCTGTTCTAGTGTGATTGGCCTTGTGATTTTAATAATTTATGCAAAATAAGTTTTTCTCATTAATTAAATAATATAAAGCTCATTCATAATATCATTGATTACGCACGGGAATGTGGCATGTAATGTTACCGTGTGTGTGACACGTGTAACTAGTTCCAAAGAATTATTATTCTATGATAACAAGCATGAAAGTTCATGATGATTATATAGGTTCTATAATTGTTCTGTGTGAGAGTATAGTGGAATTCAAATTTATTTGGAATGTTTTTATGGTAGATTATGCTAGCTTATCTGCTTGTGTCATGCTGTATAATAATTAAAACAGTTGATCATTTTAATTCTCTCCTGAAATTTTAAATAGCATGACATGCTGTTCCAGTTTAACCATTGCACTAACTTAATCATTAAGTGTAGCTCTCACTGAGTTGAATCCTCACTGAAGTGCAATCCTCAGCACATCAGAAAAATAATCAGCTTATCCTTAGTCAAATACATTGAAACAAATACCATGTTTTTTCTAGGTATTCAAATACGGGTTCTGGATGTCACCAAAAAGGAGCAGATAGAAAATCTGGCCAAGGAGATTGAAAAGATTGACGTCCTCTGTAACATTGCAGGGTAACCAGATTCTCTTTGCTACAACTATTTTTCCTGTTTTCCCTGTCCCCCAGAACTACTTTCTATTACTTCAATGCATTTTATTTCTTAGGTTTTAATGGATTTTATATCTTTAATACAAAATTTCATGTGGTTTCATCGAACCTGAACTTTTTGTCCACAGCCATATAACCCAGGCCAAGATAGAACAGCTCTGGAATTTATGTTTTCTCTACTCTACAGGTACCCTTTACTGATGGCTTCGGCCCTCCTTAGCACAACAGTGAACAGAGCTGACAGTCTGCTAGTGCTCCAATTTTTTTTTTTAATTCTTCTATTGCCAATCATTTTGTTGCACATATTGAGTCTGCATTGTGTCCTTGATACTTATCAGAAAAAATACACTGCTGCTTGCATTCTTCAAAAGAGCTTTCATCCCCCCCTTTTCAAGGTTGGAAAAGTTAACCTCTACAAAATAGTAGTGGGAAAAGGGCCATAAAAAGCCATAGAAATGTAAACAACAGACTTTAATCCACTTCATGCATTCATTTCTAGGTTTGTTCATCATGGAACCATTCTGGAGTGTGAGGAGCAAGACTGGGACTTCACGATGAACCTCAATGTTCGCAGCATGTATCTAATGATCAAGACGTTCCTTCCAAAGGCAAGGCTGGGTTGCCCATGGCTTTTAGTCTCTGCTGCATTCTTTAAAGTATGAGAGATCAGAGTTGTTGCCACTGTGACAATATGCAAAATACAAGTGTGCAGCTTTGGATGGGGGAGCCCTTAGATTACAGTGATCCTACTGTAAAACATTCTCTGCATTGCATAATATTTCAAGTAGACAATTTATCTAAAGGATATGGTACAGAAGATTCATTTGGGGAGTTGATCTATGTAAAGTAGCTAAAACACTTCAGACTTTATGTAGAGCAGTGAGAGAGCCATTGCAATACAGTGCTAACGTATTATACTACAGCACACAGCTGCACAATCCTGCTCCAAAATATATAAAAATAATGTATATTAAGATGAATTTTATACAGCTCTGGAGACTATCATGTGAAGAAATTCAGAGATGCTGATGCTAACATGCTGATTAGAGCAGAACAATTTGCTGAATGTAGCAGCTCGAGGATGCATCTTGTTTTTTGACATAGTAATTGGGTTTGGGTCCACAAAAACTTGTGGACTGAAGAAGGTGTTTGCATTCCTGTAAATGCCAAGGCCAGATTTGAAAGCTGTGACCATGACTGGAAGACAACTACTCTACTCAGTATTTCTCCAGTCCTTTTTGCTTGGTTGATTTGGTTTTTCGTTTGTTTGGGTTTTTTCTTAGCTGAACTTAATTTTCAAAGTTTGGGGTTTTTTAACAACTTCAGGCATATCAGGTTTTCGGATGCCTAAAAACGTCATAACTTTGAGAAAATTAGCTACAATTCATAGAGGCTAGAGTGTTGTGCTTTAGTCTTCTCCAAAACAAGAAGAGTTTGAGTGGGATCAGTGAGTTGCTGCATCAGTAGATGGTATGAGCAGATGTCTGTGTAGGGTAACTTGCTGTGGTGGCAATGATTGAGAGGTGGCAACCTAGGAAAAAAAACCCTTTCCTGACATGGCTCAGGGGAACTGAGCGCGAATTTCAGACTCTGCTTTACTGCTTCAGTCAATGGCACCTACCCATGCCAGTGAAGCTTTGTTACCCTGCATATCAAGTGCATTTAGGGCTCTTCTGTGAGTTGCTGTGGGCTGTTTTGCTGAACCTGCAGATAACAAAATAGTTTGCATTTAAATGACATAAGTACTCTTTTGCAGATGCTTAAACAGAAATCTGGAAATATTATAAATATGTCTTCTGTGGCATCCAGCATCAAAGGTCAGTAGCTTGCTAGAGTTCCTTATATAAATCTTTAAGATGATGGATATGCAAAATAAATATTGCACAACTTTGAATTTAGAGGACATTCGAAATTCAAAGCTATTTCTAAATCCTGTGGAGGGATGCAGTTAGGAAAAAAAAGTGAACACATTCAACTCAAACATAAATG
Source organism: Rhagologus leucostigma (assembly GCA_013397725.1). Lineage (NCBI taxonomy): Eukaryota > Metazoa > Chordata > Aves > Passeriformes > Rhagologus > Rhagologus leucostigma. The sequence goes on along the minus strand of VZTD01004615.1, from coordinate 85,888 downwards.
CAAGGACACAGATGGAAAACTGGAGAAACTCCAAGATCCTTACCTCTGAGCTTTTTCAATGTTTTGTAGCATCCTTTTTACCAGTTTTTATTAACTAAAAAGGAATTACTTCCAGTGATACCTTGCTACAAATGTTCTTCAGAGATATAATGAAGAAATGACAGTTACATAAGTGCTGTAACTATGCTTTTAAAGGAAGCCTGATCATGACTAACAGATGGGTTTCTGCTGTTCTTAAATCTTCGTTGCTTGTTACATTTTCTAGACTACTCCCCAGACTTACACTATTGAAAGACTGTGTGCTTTCCTCTGGTGTATACCTGAGTAGAATTCTAGCAGTTGGCATTCTAGCTAGCCTGCCTTTATGGAGAGGCTACAGTTGCTACAGGAAATGCTGGAGTCCAGAAGCAGGTGCATATTGAACAAACCTGGCTCTCTCTTTTTTTCCTTTCTTCCTTTTTAACTATGTTTCTGCGCTGCCTTAACATGGACCTTCTGTTAGGAGTTGTGAACAGGTGTGTCTATAGTACTTCAAAGGCAGCAGTTATTGGGCTCACAAAGGCTGTGGCTGCTGATTTCATTGAACAAGGCATCAGATGCAACTGCATATGTCCTGGTAAGTGTTCTGACATTATTCTCTAAACTAGGAGCAGATGCTAGAGGGCCAGATTTAGTTTGGCTTTTTTAACAAAGAATAGACTTGCAAGTGGTAACTAAAGTTACCAGCAGTCTGAAAGAACAGAGCATGCTTTAAAGGCTTAATATAGAAAAGTTGTTATTCTGTGGTTAAACTGTATGTTTAGTCTGATGAACCTAGTATCTGCACTTTATATATACATTACACAGGATTTGAATGGTTGTTTTCAAAGATCCAGTCTAGGAAGTTAGAAGAGCTAGCTAACAGTCTGACCATTGTTTAACCATCCGAAAAGTATTGAATCTAATTCTCTAAACTCTTGCCTTCTACTGAAATTTAAAATTCTGTGCTGTATCGGTAGCTTTGCAGTCTTTCTCTTGAACTATATTACAAAGTTACACATAGGTATTAAGACACAAATAGAACAAATAAACTTTTGTCATGATTGCTGATGCAGTTGATTTTTAACACTGAATTTAAAATTTTGCTTAGGAACTGTTGACACACCATCTTTACAGGAAAGAATCCAAGCCCGACCTAACCCAGAGCAGGTGAGAAAGCAATTTATTAGCTTGGTCACATGTGTATATATGTTTAACTCTCTTTAAAAAAAAAAAAAAAATTAGCTGCACTTCTGCCCATATTCAAGAATGTCCTCAATTTCAGAGTACTGTGGATAACTTAACATTACTGTCTCCTTTGAAAGTGTGGTCAGCTTGTACTTGAGACAGAAGCCTTAAGGCCAGACCAGAACTGAAGGATGCTGTAGTTTAGTGAATGTAGAGGGTCTCTCATCCATGGAAGCAACTCTAAGTCTAGGTTACAGTACCCATGCAAAACCAGAGGACATTCTCTGTTGTGGCATGTGTCAGACACAAGGTAGTGCAAAAACATGACAGACAGAGCATTCTGGCCTGTGCATTGCAACATTATTTGGGATGCTTAACCATCTTTATTAGATAATTGCAAGTTCTCATTTGAAGGACCTGGGAATATCTACCACCAAAGGAAGAACGATTTTATGTTGGCTTTATTCTGGAACCAGAGATTTAGGTGCTGTCTAAAAGTCTCTTACATTTCTCAACCTGAAATTCATATCACTGTTGATTTTATATTTTTCTAGCATTAAACCCCTACTCAGTGCACTAAAGAAAGTTGTGATTAGAGGCCTGTTTCCATTATTGCTTTGTACATGTCAAGAGATTAAAATAATTGCTTTTTTATTTTTGATATACCAAATGCTTTTGTCTATCCAGGCGTTGAAAGACTTTCTAGCCAGACAGAAGACTGGCAGGATGGCTACTACTGAAGAAGTGGCCCATCTCTTTGTGTACTTGGCCTCTGATGAAGTAAGTATAGACAGTAAAATGTCCTGTCACAGAATCCCATGCTACTTTGCTGCTTCACAGTAGAGAGGGTATTTGTTTCAGGATGATTTATATTGTCTTTGAGCTGGATTATTACAAAAATAAAAACCAAATTATGTTCTTTTACTGAGTTCAACCTGGGATACAAAAAGTACTCTGAATGTTGACAGTGATTGCAAGGCACTGTGTATTCGGTGCCATAGCCTGGTGGTTTCATGTCACCTGAGCAAATTGACTGACCCCAGATCATCCTGAATGGTAAGAGAAATGAGCTTGTCAGCTTTACTAAGCTTGCACCACGGCTAGATCATGTTTTAAGGAGGTAGGATTAGCAGTCATCACCTACCTTTACTATTCAAGGGCAAGTAATTGTGTGGAGCTGCTGGAGATTTTAGCTAATGCTCAGGGTGAATCTGCCATTCCAGCACAAGGAAAACGACAGACCTACTGTGGTTGTTACACACCAGACTCTTGATGACTGCTGCAAACAGCACAACACTAATGAGCACACACCAACGTTATTTCAGCTGCTATAAATTTACTGAGACTCTACAACTGGACTGGATTTGTCTGGATGTGTCCAGCAGTCCTAATGTCCACGTCAAAATACTTTAATGGATTTAGTTCAGTATTAATGTTGCTATCTATCAGTAATCTGTTTCTCAGTTTCATCTTGGTGTTAGTATTTCCGTAACACTAGTAATTTTTTTCAGTCTGCTGCTTCCTGACTGCTCAAAGTGTTTTCAACCATGTGTAAACAGAATTCCATTTTTTCAATATATTCAGTATGTTTCAGCACTAACATAGGGAAGAATCTCAACAGCTCAGTTGCTTACCCTACTATCTGTATAATCTAAGTTTCCAGTTAGGTCTCATTATAATTATTGGCTGACCTGGTCAGATTCTGCTCAGCTGGACGGAGCTTATAACATTATAGTGTGAGGTATTTATTCCTGCAGGTAAGATATCTGAAGTCTAGCCTTTGTAAATTTGTATTCTCATGATGCATTCTCATCTTAATGCCTCTAACAATATTTTTGCCACACTTCCTTGAATTAAGTAAAAGGCTTCAATTTCTAAGTTTGGTTATATTTAGATACTATATTACTTATTCAGGTATTTTTGTAAAACAAAAAAAAAGGCGTATAAAAAGAAAGGAGATTTTTTAATTTAAAGAAAAAGTGTTTCCCTATAATTAATAGCCATGAAAAATTATTTCAAATCATTGTTTATTTTATGTAATTTCAGTCTGCCTATGTGACTGGTAATGAACTAATCATCGATGGAGGATGGAGCTTGTGATTGACTCTACCTGCAAATGGAAATTCATTACTATGATGGGCAAAAAATGAGGATGGTGTTTCTTGCAAAGATTGAGATCATGCATGTGATGTCTTTCCAAACAAATTTGCTGCAACCTCTCTCTAGATTGATCTTACTGATTAACTTTTCCTTAAATAGAGAAACACTGAAGTAAAACATACTTCATGTGGTTTCAATTTATGACAACTCCAAAAACATGAAAGAACAGCAGTTTAATGTTTAAGATTTCAGGGGGCTAAAAATATTATTCAAGCTACAAAATCTGAGTTGTGTTTTAAGCAAATCTGAGTGAAAGGAATTAAGTATTATCTTTATTCTCATCTTACAAGGTATTTGGAAATTAAATACTCACAAATAGATTTTCATGTACAGGAACCACGATGCAAGGACATTACTCTAGCAGGCATGGATGGGGGGTATATGTGAGAGAAGTATTCTTAAATACATGGTTGGTTCTTCATGAATATGCTTGACTTGTAGCACAAAAGCAAAAGGAGTGGATTTTACCACTCTTAGACAGTCAATATATTCCTCTCCAAAATGATGCACTGATACTGGACAAATTCTGTAAAATCTGTTGCTAGGTGCTACACTTTGGTGCTCTATGCCTTATTCTCAGCTACCAAGACAGCTCACTCTAAAGCACAAGGCAAAATTTCTCTGAAAAGGACTGTTTCTATAACGGTATGCATTGATGTTTTTATTGTGATAGCACATGGTAGCTTTGATTCCGGAAATAGAAACCTATTATTGTCAAGTTTCGTAATCTGGGGAAAAACATAGGTCCTGACCCAGAGATCTAAGGCAATGAATACCCTGAATTCATAAAGCATTTGTTCTGCTAACATACTGCTTAAAACCAACATGAGTGACATGGTCTGACTGCCTATAAATATGGTTACCTTTAACAATTGCACATAGCTCCATTTATCTACTTCATAAATGAAACTATGTAATTTCATACATATATACATTAAATACATATATATGTGAGGGAGGAATTACAGAAGAAATGCTACTTAGTATGATTCATCAGTAATCAAAGCACAGGAAAAATGTAAAATATTGTATGTGTTTCTGTAACAACAACTGCCATGTTGGTAAAATTATTATTAAGCTTTTCAGTATCAGCTGAAGCATTAATATAAATTATTTGATTTCAAAGATAATGAAACACATCTAGTTAAAATCTGGCCTCTTATTTTAAAATAATTGTATGTAAGTGTAAATTTTACAAATGAGAAAAGTATTGTGGATGTTGACTTCCTTGGGCTCCTTATGGGTTTAACATTTACCTTTAATCATGCTTGGAGCATTCTGACCTTGTGTAGTTTGTTTATGGGGTTTTAGAGAATCTAGTATTTCAATCAAGTGACCCTGGCAGCCAAGCAGGATCAAGTTGGGGCACAAATCCAAAGTTATCCAAAATGGTTCCACAAATGTGGTTCCACAAATGTTCACTGACATAAATTCAAACATTAAAAGTTAAGGCTGGCAGGACATGGTTTCAATGGTTTCAGAGTTTAATATGAAGGCCGAAGTCCTTCTTTTGCAGCAGGTGCAGAAGGCTTACCTTGAAAAGAGAAAATTTCCCCACTGCAGTAACACAGGGAGCTTGTACTGTGTATTCCGAAAATATAATTAAGAATGTGAGACAAAATTAATTTTCAATATTCATTATTGCATACTGGACATCATTACTTAACATTTCTAAGCTCACTTAGAAGTGATTGTAGTACACAGATGCTGCTCAAAAATGGCTGCCACTGTTGTTGTTGTCAAAGCACTTGTGCAAGAAAATAAGTATCACCTGCCTTTAAACTGCACTAAAGGCACCAAGGGCTTTTTTAGTGGTAGGCCAAGAATCTGGTGGACCAGAAAAAAAAAATAAGCAGAGCTTGCTGCCTCTTGCCTTATTAGCAGTACTTTTCATGGAGGTATTAACAGTTGCAACTCTGAAATGTGTTCTAATGTCATGAGGTTTTTCAGCAGACTTGCTGGAATTATTAAAGGAAAATGCTTCTTAATGCTCTCATGACCTCGTAATTCCCTGGTCTGTTTTTAATGGAACTGGGTAGTTCTCTTTGTTTTCCTTCCACCTCAGTGAATAATATAAAGAGGCTTTTTGACTTTGCAGATTCTAGGTCAAAATTTTCTCTTGTGGGGGAGGGAGAAACAGACTTCCCTGATTCAGAGTCCTTCTGGAAAATTTAATCTGATCAAAAAACACTTCCAAATTTTCTCTTGGATTTGAGGTCAGCTTAGTTCTGTGTGATGATACCAGGAGCAAAGTAGCAACATGAAGCATTTGACTCTGCTTTCACATGCACTCAGTGCAGCTTGCAGATTTAGGGTTGAGAAAAAGAGGTGTGTCTCATTCCCTCATGAGCACTTGCAGATGAGGTGGATGAATTTGCTTTATTTTTAAGAAGTCAAAATGCCGTGATGGGAACAACATATATATATGCAAGCTGGTTTTGTTCGGGGTGGTTTTGGGGGTTGGTTGGTTGGTTGGGGTTTTTTTCATTCTCTTGCCTGCCGCTGAATTTCTTCTGCGTGCACCCAGAGCAGAATCAGCAAGAGCTCCTTACCCTTTCCTTGCACCAAACCTCCAACTCCTCCAGTGCTGTAGTGTGGGTTAAAGGATTGCATGTAGCTTCCCCATGCATCTTCCCACAGCCATGGGAAAGGCAGCACAGAAAGCCTTTTTCATGTGTACAGGATGCAATGAATGTCACGGAGAATTGGCTATGAAAGATACAAAACTCTTCCTCCTGGGCGCCCTGATACGTATCCAAAGCCTTGGACGGGCTCAGGTTTGGTCCATCGCTCACACCGACCTGACAGCTCGGACCACGGTCCTGTCCTGCCGCCTTTCCCGCGGTGACCCGTTCAACGAAGCATCCGGGAAGCCCTTTCGGGCATCCCCAGCTCCAGCTGCTGGCCTGGGGAAGCTGTGGCTGTGGAGGAGGGCCTGTTGCGCCAGCAGCAGCAGCGGGGGAGGAGGAGCCGGAGCCGTTCCGGTTGAGCCGCTGCCGGGAGCGCCGGGAGCGCGCTGTCCCCTCCCGGGCCCCGCGCTCGGGGTCGCGCCGGCGAGAGGCTGCGCGGGGAGCGGGCCCCTCGCTCTGGTCCCCGCCGAGGCCCAGGTGAGTTTTCTGCCCCTCTGTCTCGTTGCATCCCCATCCCCTGCAGCAGGAGGGGTGACGAGGGGGGGAACTGATAGCAGGCTTGGCAGGTAGGAGGCTGCACCCGGGTTTGCTTAGCGCCTTTTTGTGGATAATGGTGGTTTGAGCTTGGGTGTTTTAATCATTATTTATTCTGAATGCCGTTTGCTCTGATGGTGTTTGTGGTATCTCATTCGCTTTGCTTTCTGTACCTTCTGTGTGCAAAGCAGAATGCTGAGAGCCACCGAGGCAGCAGAGCTCACGCCATAGGCACACACCCGCTGTCTCTGTCAGTCAGCTCTTCCCCACTACCCATTAGAAATAACTAAAATGAGAGGACCTTTTCTGCTCTCAAAACAAGAAAAATGTATTTTACAGGGAGATACTAAAATAGGTCTGTTATTGGCTGGTTTCCATGGGACAGGCCTTAACCCAGAGACATAAATTCCACTCAGTGATTTCTCAATCACTGATTTTGTTTGCATTGAAGGTGAAATTTAAAAACCAAAACAAGACCCGTTCCCAAAAAAAGCCCCCAAAACCTTGAACTTCCAAAAGACCCATGCTGACATAAGTACACTAACTACTCACTTTGGTCGCATTGATCCAAAAGGACCGTTCTTGACAGTAGGTTCTTGATCCTGCTAACAGGGTGAAGACCTGCCACAAAACAGATAAGGACAGCACTATTAGACTCCTCATTCTCTCCTTGAAACCGTTCCTGTTAAACAGAACTTTCAATATCCCTGCTTAGTCAATCTTTCCTGTCCAACACATTGCTGTGAACAGCACTTGCAGGAGCTGAAGCTGTGGAGAGGTGGACTTGCCTTTCTCAGAAGTATTAATGTATTTTGTGTCAACAGCTATGTGACTCCAAGATTTGGGATGTTGCCCGTGCAAAGCTGGATGGAGAACAATATCCTTTTGTCCTTTACTCGCACACAAACCAAGCGCAAAATTAAGTACATAAATCCACCCTGGGAAAGTGGTCAGTGAAGGGAAGGAGGGAGGCACTGGTAGGTTGCTGATACTTTCTATTCCAGTTAGGAGGACTGGCATTTGTGGATTCCCAGCCCTGATGAAAGGATGGAAAAAATCCAACCCAAAAGTATCACTGATTTCATCAGAAAAACCCTAAGAACACAACTATTTGGTTCCGCAAGTACTAATTAAAAATACAGAAAAGTACTGAAAATTGAGTAAATAAACCCTTTACTTTTAAAAAGGAAAGGAAAAAAAGCAAAACTGTTAACTTGGGACACACTGAAAGTGTTTGCCTATGGCTCTGTATTCTTCTTCTGTGCCTTGGCCAGGCCTCAGGACAGTTTCATATCAGAACAGCTCAAACAAAACCTCATAGGTGTTATAATTGCCCTTGTCTTTGTTTATGGCACCAGTCCCTCCCAAATATCAAATATTTCGTTTTAAACTTGAGGCTTGATAATTGTGAGAATCAGCTCTGACTTACTTCCAACAATCTAGCAAGGAAGGAATTTCTTGGCTCAAAAGTTCTGGATTAACTTCACTGGTGTTTTATATGGCAAGAGCAGTGTAAAAGACTTGAAGAAATTTAGCTGATGGAGAATATATGCCAACCTTTTCTGTAACAGAGAACACTATCAAGCCTTGTCTCCAGATCTCACACTTGTGAAACTACAGTAAATAATGTGCACCAAAAAAATATCTGACGTACAAAACAGTGCAGTGCCATATCTCTTGTTAGAATCTATGGGACAAGAAGTGGACCAGTTAGAGTGAACAAATACAATGATTACCCACAAACGACTTGGATCTTATTTCCCACTCTGAAAAGTGTCTCCATGGGATATAATCAGTAAAAAAGAGCCATGTTTAATCAGACTGCAAATTGTGAAAAGTCCTGATCTTTATTCAAACAGGCATCTTCACTTTCTTAGATACTCACTTAATGTGTTTGTAACTAGTGGCATCTAATAGAAACACCTTCTTAAAATCCCTCTGAAAATCAACCTGGGTCAGTCAGGCTTAAGTTAGGGGAAAAGTGTTCCCTCCTGAAGCTTTAGAAACCTCTTAAGAGTTTTACAAACTATAGTTGTTCTAACTTTATTAAATAGTCACATACACTTTCATGTACACAGGGCCTGTGACACTTTCAGAACTAATGGTCCTGCTAAGTGGTGCTGACAGCAGATAACCTTTATTATGTGCTGAAAGGAGGATCAAATAGATAAAGATGTATTACAGCCATACTTTAAAGAAGGAATGAAGATGTAAGCACAGATCATCATGATTCTAAAACTTGGAATAATTTTTTTTTTTAGGTTTTTTTTGTTTGATTGGTTGGGTTTTTTTAGTTTTTTTTAGTGCTTGAATTTGTAAGCTTAATACTGTTCTGTTAGTTTCTGTCTCTTGTTCTTATGTAGCACGTACAGAGGCGCACAAACCCTGCTAATTTGTAATTGGGCTGTGAGGATGTTTTCACCTGATCTGTGGGGAAAAGACAACATCACTGAGAAGTCGTCCATTTGGAAAACAGTGATTATTTGCTTCTCTTTAACTTTTCCACCTTTATGTCTTTCTTTAGGTTTGCAGCAATGGTAAAGGAAGATGTAAATGACAGTGAAGATTCTGAACCATCAGTATGTAAGAGAAATGGCATGATTGCCATGCATGAGCAAAGTGAGGTAATTAACTAGGATCTCAAAGAACTGTTCTAGTCAGAGAGAACCCTCCTTTTCCTTTCTTTTTTCCTTTTTTAAGAATAAAATTCTTAACGTAAAAGGCACTTAAAAGTAAGCATATAGTATTGAGTGTATCTCATATGGATGTCTCTATGGCACATCTTTATGCACATGGTGATCACAGAATCATGGGGTGAACAAGTAACTCCATGCTGAAAGCTCACGAGATTTGTGTTCCAATCGTGACTCTGAGTAAGGAATATATATATATACAGAGAGAGAGAGAGGGAGGGAAGAGACAGAAAAATAATCAGAAATGTGGAACTATTACTGGAGAAGGGCCAAACCACATTATAGGCAGAATTCCATGTCTGCAGTGTGACAATATGCTGACATGAATAATCATACGAGAAGGTAGATGATTAACTTGTCAAATATAATGCTGAAATTAAGTGAGACACAAATCCAAAAATGGTCAAAAAGTGCTTTGGCTATGAATATGGATAAGTAGATGTACCAGTATAAGAGAACAGCTTCAAGGAACTTCAAGGGAATAACTCCTAGGGTAGCATTTCTCCATCTCTACTTCGACTTGCCAGCTTGAGCCTTCCAGCAATGGATCACGTGAGTAATGCTTGAACTGGCCAGATGTGCTGTTTCTTTCATCTTTGTTTTGTTATTTTGGTTCAAGGCTTTAAAACAGAAATTATTTAGTTATCAGTTTAATATAACTATCTGTTATTTAATATAACAGATAGTTATATTAAGATCACTATCTCACTGGAATGATGCTGATCATTAACTGTATTGTGAAATCCAGTCTGGAAGCAGAACCTTATCAAATTGTAGAAAATATTAATAAATGTTTAGTTTTGTACACAAGACAAGCTGAGCCTGGCCTGCTATTATTGTTTCTTCATCAAATATGCAAATATTGTTACTGCACAGGTGCTGTATCTCTTGGGACAGGAGCCATGTCAGTTGCAGATAAAAAGGCAAATGTCCTGCAATTTCTCACATGCAGTTCTTTGTGCCATGCAAAAAACAAACACAGAGCCAAAAATGCCAAAAATACGTCAAAGCTGGACATTCCTACAGTGGTTGTTTAATTAACACAGTCATCTGTAGCCTGTGGGGATCCAGTGCACCTCAGCTGACTTCAGGTCTTGCACACTGCTTCAAGTACATACAGTGCCACTTCTGAGAGAGTCTCCTTGTTTTCATTCAGCAGGGACCAACAGCAGATGCCAAAGGTACTGATGGGAATATACAAACAGAAGAAACTGCTCTCTTGAACCACTGCATTCAGCAACCTCCAGAACCAACAGCAGGGTCTTCAATACCTGCAAGAACATGGAGGCAAATATTTGCTTGTCCTCCTCAGGGTTTACTGGCCCAAACAGTGACAAATGGTAGGTAAGAAAGACAAGAGTTTAATTAAAATGAGAAATGGCAAATTAAGTACTTGTTTCTCTGAATGGGATGATATCTGTCCATTGTCCTTGAAAATAATGAAGAAAATAACGAATGGAAATAGCTGTGTTTTAGTTATCACACCATTGTTTGAATGTTTTAACCAGAGGAAAAAAAAAAAAAGATGAAACAAAGATTTGAACGTACAGTTTTTGTTTCTCCAGTCTCTCTTACGTGTTTACTATGGTAGGTATGTTTTTGCACACTGTTTTCATCAGAAGAAAGACCTCCTAATTTTTGCCTTGATAGTTCGCCCTTAATACCCCAGGCTTGCAAAGCCAAGAGTCCTCACTACAAGGCAAACTGACCCATTTTGTTTAGAATTTCTCCTAAACTGAAAGCTCACAAAAGAGACGCCTGGCTACCTAGTTATTAAAGATTTTTCCTAACAAAAGACACTTCATGTGTCTTTGACTGCTTCCACAGCCACTTGGAATTCTTAGGCTTTTATGTTTGGAAATCTGCTGGTCTTCCCTTTGCCAGCTGTCACCCTCAAGTAAGATTAAGAAAAATCCAATCTGAAAATGCAATACATTTATTCAACACTTTTTTTTCCTCTCCTTCAGTCTTCTGCTTTTATATGTATGCATGCCTGTTCTTGTTGGACAACTGTAGGAACAGATTTGTGAACCTTGAAAGAGCATAATGTTTTTACATATTTTATAATATTTTCACACACTGTTCTCATAATATTTTTCAGGATTTTTTCCCCCTCTGTATTATCCTGCTTTGATTGCTGTATCAAGGGAAGTATCTGTACTCCAGATGTCTAGAGACATGACCCTCTTCAGAATTTTTTTCCCTGGGATAACAATGTATTGTACAAACACATTCAGCCAAAAAATTATGCTTCAATTATTTTAAAAATTAGACTGGAGCTGCAGTCATCACCTTGAAGATATGCCAGGGTGTTCAGCAGCAGATTTTACTGTGGGTCTGAAGTAGCTGAAGGAAGATAATCAAATGCAAGATTAATTAGTGAAAGTCTTTGCTTTAATTTTGAAACCTGTGAAGTGTTTTTCACAGCGGACCAAGGCTCACTAAATTCATTTTGATATTTAATGATGTTCCTGTTACCAATTTTAAAGTATTTTAGCATCTATAAAATCAGAACATCAGTTCAGGGATCATCAAAGATTAATTGCATTGTTATGATTAAACTAATTTTTAAGGTAATTAATTTTATTTCTAAAAGTCATGGTTAACTTTTTTCTTTAATAGAAAAACAAATGTGATCTAACAGCAAAGTTGTTTCTGAGAGATGATTAAATACTAATTGTTTTTTATTTTGTTCCAGTTGCATTCGTGGTCCTGGTTTGGGCTGTGGTTTGGTCCATAACTGGGGCTGAGTGTCTCCCAGGTGGAAATCTGTTTGGAATTCTGTTTCTTTATTTCTTTGCTGTCATCGGAGGTAAAATTTTTGGATTCATTAAAATACGAACACTACCCCCTCTCCCTGCTCTTCTGGGTAAGATATCCTTCCTTCTCTTCTTCCTGCATATTTTGTGTTGTTTAAACCATCAAGTAGTACCTGTATGGTAGACATGTTTGGATTTGGAACAAGTAAACTGTGTCACAGTCAAAATCTGTAGCTTTTCCAAATGACTTTTTCTGGTCCTCTCTGAAAAGGTGCAAAATTCCCCAGACTGGCTCAGGTGAAATTGTAGCTAAGGCTCTCTTAATTCTTTGTGGGTGAGAGAACTGTATGCCTACAGACTCAAAGTTTATTGTCCTTCAGACCCTTCTGTCACAGTTACTTAAAATTTGGGTTTAATAACACCAAACAGGAATCTTAATCCAGACATCATTTTACAGTAGAATAGTAATCTCTTTGCAAAATTATTGCTGAACTGTTTCTTTAGTATCTCACACAATGAAAATGTTTTCCAAGGAAAACATTACAGGAATTCCCTACTACCGGTAGTCCAAAGGATTTCTTTCTTCTCTTTCTTTTATCTCAAGATAATTGAAACCTGAGAAAATAAATTCTCAGCAACGAATAATTCTTCTACAGAGTTATTCTGATTCAATCATAACATTTTTTTTCACATCAACATCCTATTTTATTTTACATAGAAATGCAAAATAGAAATGGGAGATGAAAATAATGTTAATTCTGACATCTTCAGAATCTTTTCATGTTTCTTTCCTAGAGGAGGTTTTATATTGCTTAGATCAGTACAATATTGCGACGTGCTGTGATGTGAGTGAAGCTGGAAATGAAGCTCCAGGTTCTTCTCACCAGCTGTATCCTGTCCCCTTGCTATGTTTACTGCATAAATGAGTAAAGCTGTTGACAGACAGTAAAACTCGGTGGCAGAGCGGGCCTGCAGGGCACAGGTGTGATGCTGTAGCCTGCACAGCTGGTGTTGTGCCTCACGCAGGAGCTCCGCACACGGCTCTGTCCAGGCAGCGTGTGCGTTCTTGCACTGCTTAGTTTCAGCAGAGAGAAAAAATTCAAATGAGAAGGAGGGAGGTTTTGCATATGGCATGCATGCCTGCAACAGTATGAACACGGAATGTCACGCGCAGGGAGTCTGCCCTTTCTAAGTAAACACCCCTTTTAAACAAATGAAAGTATTTCTGACCATTTGGATTCTGTTTGGGAGTTTTTTAATTACATCTGTAAAAGTTATGAGTTGAGCTTGAAACTGCTTGTCAGACAGGTAATACTGGACAACAGAAACTTCAGCATGACAGCACATGTCTGTCAAGTTGTTTAGGACAGAGTTCATTGTTCTGATCCCCAGTATTTGAGGAAAATTGGAGAAATCTATGACTCAGAAGACGAGATAGACAATGTCTGTGAATATTCTGTTTTTACAGAAAAATACAAACTGTGTACTCTTACATGCCTTTAACCCACCTTTTGCTAGGTGCAGTACATTGTAAGGTGGCTGGCTGAGCCCTGTTGTGAGCCTCTGTCTCAGGAAAAAAAGGAGTGAAATTGGTATGGAAACAACCACATAGTATATTTTAGGTGCACATTGCAGAGAGGTTTGTGCAGCACGAAGCATGGAGCAGATCAGTGAAGATATCCTTTGAGGTGGAGATTTTTACTTTGTTAAGTAGATTTCTAGGTCAGGGTAGCTCCAGTGACTTGGACCTCATGCAAATGCTGCAAAGAGCATGTGATCACAGTGCCAGCCTGCTATAATTATCATGAGGTACCACAGATTAATTATGACACTGTTTTTCTCCGAGAGGTGGTGGAAAGAACAATGTCTGAAAGTTTAGAGTGTCCCAGGACAAATCAAGTTCACAGTCAAGGCTCACACTGAGCTGGGACTAACCTGAGTACAGTGATTTGTTTACTTTTTGTCTTCTTTTTGTTTCCTGTTTCTAAACATGACTAATATAAAATTATGCCACAAAAATGTATCTTTGAATCATCAGGACTAACAATGAATCTCTGCAGATCCATATTTAAAGTCGACTTTTCCTGTACTTTTCCATATCCTTCCAGAGCTATGGCTTCGATAGCTTTGCAGGAAGTCTCTGATTTGGCAGTTCTACTAATATTTGCAAAAGGTTGTATCTTGCAAGTAGCTCAAATAGAGGATAAGACAAAGTTTCTGATTTCCCTTCCCTTTTTTGTGCCTTCTTTGTGTAAGAGTCTCACTGCCAGAACACTTTAAAATGTTTAAGATAGTCCATGATGAGCTGGTTTAGATTATACTTCCCAAATGAATGCAGCATTATGGTTCATGTGATACCTGCACTTCTTACACCTAAGAGGATTTTTAACAATTCCCAGCTTCTGAGATAAATACACAATATTAGATGATCTTCCTATTTTTGTGTTAAAACAAGCTAGCAAGAAAATAATCTTTAAGGATGCAGAGGTGTCTTTGTTTATGGTATGACCTGCACCTGATGAACAAAGCCAAATTCTTTTGACTCAGACTAAAGCTGTTTATCAGCATCCTGCTGATTTATTCATTGGTGACCTACTGTGTTCTTAGGCCACTTCCACTGCTTTAAATGTGTTTATCTCTTTTCATGCCTCAGTCCCATTGTTAAAACATGGCTAATAATTCAAAATACAAATTGTTTCTTTTTCTCTCATAAAAACATGTTATGGTGTCTATTCTTAAGAGTGCTATGCAAGCTTTTCTTGTGCAGTAAAAAAAAAAATCATTTACAGGAGCATATTTATTTTGACTTAAGGGATGCTGCTTGCTGGTTTCCTAATCCGAAACACGCCATTCATCAGTGACTTTGTCCAGATAAACCTACGCTGGTCTGCAGCACTGAGGAATATTGCTCTTTCCATTATCTTGACCCGAGCAGGGCTCGGCCTGGATCCAAAGGTAGGGCACCAGCCATTTGTGTGAGGCAGAGTATACAACAGCTATCCAAAAAAATGGAATAATTGGTTCCATTAGAAATATTGAACTGCTCAGTCTTGGAGCATCTGCAAATTCGATCATTACAGAAAGCATAGTTTCTGTTGTATAATTATATGTATGTTAATACAGTTGGATTTGTACAGTGGTCAAGCAATCCAAAAAATACCTGAAGAAAACTGATTTTATGATTATTTTCATTTCCTGGATTTTGTGAATGGAACAAATTGAGGATGTCTGCACTATCATAGTCTGTCAGGAAGAGTTTACGCTCCCTAACAAACTCCCTGTTAGTTTACACTGAAAAACTAAAGTAATGGAAGAGATCCCCAGTCCTTGAAAGAGAATGTTTTTGTGTGGACAGTAATCCAAAAAACCCAATCAACCATAAACGTGTGAAAACCCTGTGTGACTTTTTAAACCTTTTTTAAAATCATTGCCATTTTAATGCAAATATGTTAATTGCAAAGATGAATCCTGCTGCACTACTGAAGCAATGATTCACATCACAATGAAGTCCATAATAGTCCTGTGAACAAAAAATAGTCTCTCCACCCTAAGAAACTTGATATTTTATAAATTGATGAAGGCAAGGTTTTGCTTATTGAAAATGAGCTGGCTGAAGTAAAGCTGTACCACATTATCCTCTACCTGTTGAAGGAACCACTTAGAGTTTATATAAGACTTATATGGGTAGTTTAGAACATCTAAACTGATTTTTTTTAACCAAGAAAAACTAGAGAGTTGCCAGTGCTTAGTTATTTATGAAAATAAGGTTTTGTCAATATTGAAAATATCTGTTTTCCTATAGTATCATCATCTTATTTTCCAAGACATTGACACTTGTATGAGCATGTTGTTAGACACAGCTTGGATGTCCAGTTCCATGAAATTGCATTTCTGTCTATTTCATGACAACTTTTTTTGCTGAGGGAACTTCATTTTTGACTCATTTTTCTTCAACGTGGTAATGAAACTGTTATTTGGACTCTGTGTGTGGCAATGCTTTGATGCAGTTAAAATTGTTCCTCATGTAATTGAAACTGTAAAGACAAAGAAGTCAGTTTCTCTGCTCAGCTCTGATGATGCTGGGATAAACTGGACTGGTAAAAAGTGGAACTCACTGTTTGGTTTTTTTTATTCCATGTCAAAATTAGGGACCTATCCTAGCAGACTCATGTTTATGACTAACTATTAAAGCTATGACAAGCAAATATGCCAGTTTAGAAAACTTTTTTTTAAAGTTGCTGAGCCAAAAGGAGCTTAATCTCTGAATATCAGGTGAGAGACAGCTGAAAAATGCTTGGATCCTTGTGCCAAGTTTATGAAGTTCTACAAGTTTTCATTATTTGTTCACTGATTTTGGGATAATTTTTGCGGGTGCTCATGCAACTTCTGGGATTATAGCAAAATCTTTTGTGGATGGAGCAAATGACAAGAAGCCAAACAGAATTTTCTGTCACTCCTTCCTGTGACATTCAGGAACCTTGTCAAGCCAAGATTCACTGCCACACTTGAAATTTTATATCCAAATCCATTTGGGCTCGGGCCTAGGCCATGTCATGTCCTATAGTGCAGCTCAGACAGGATTCTTTAATAAGCCATATCAGATTGTAAATGTTTTTCCTCTCTGTAAAGCCAAGGTACTGACACTATTGTGCCTGTATTATTGCAGGCTCTTAAAAAGCTCAAAGCTGTCTGTTTACGGCTTGCTTTTGGACCGTGCCTCTCAGAAACATGCACAGCTGCTGTCCTTGCCTACCTGTTCCTGCACTTGCCATGGCAATGGGGATTTATATTAGGGTAACGTACTGCCTTTTCTCCTGTATGACAAAAGTGCCTGTTTTCAGGCTGCAGCTAAATGATCCAAGTGTGGTTAATTCTCTGTGCCAAGCAAAGACCTCAGTTCAGTGCCAGTTGGGAAGCTGTGCTTAGCCCCTGTGGTCTTTTGCTTACCATTTATGTCTGGCTCTGTGGCTAATTTAAAGGTCATATTTTCAGGCTGCGGAGGAGTCCTTGCATCATTACTCTTCTGTGTTCGTGACCTGAGCATTTGAAGAAGGAAAAAGGATGGTGCAATCCCTGAGTTCTGAACCACAACACAGGGGGCTTTTAGGGACAGAAAATGATACCACAATTCGGAGAATCTTCATACTGGAATTCAGAACTCCCACACAGAGAGATGCACATAGGACAGCCTTCCTGTCACAAGTCAAGGATAAGGATATGGCATGATATATTCTAAAATGATATCCTTGAAGAGAAGACCTTTTCCACCTAGTCCTATCTAAATTGGTGGACTTGGTCCAGACTCATTCACTAGAACAAGATGGGTGAACTCCTTCTCTGACACAAGCTGAATTTTATGAGAAGGAACTGGGCTACTGAGTCATAAGCATGTCTAGACCAGGCTTCTAAACGGGACAATCAAGGCATCTGTCAGGGAGCATAACTGGCCTGCAGTGGAGACTCCAGTTTTAGTCTGAGGAGCCCTTTACTTTTAATGTTATTGAGTTGGGCAGAAGGTAAGAGCTGATTGCAGATCTGCATAGAAATATCCCTGCTTGTAATTAGAGGGGAAAGGTTAGGAAAAAACCTTATATAAAGGTCGGTTTATTTATACTTCAAAAGAATCAAGGTCAGAACACTTTGAAGTTTTTTTAGTTCAGTGCTTTCTTTTGGAGATGCTGAACCTGTGTGTTTTCAGTTTTGTTCTAGGTGCAGTCTCCCCTGCTGTGGTGGTTCCCTCAATGCTGATTTTACAAGCTGGGGGATATGGGGTGGAGAAAGGTGTCCCAACTTTGCTAATGGCAGCTGGCAGCATTGATGACATCCTGGCTATCACAGGCTTCAATACTTGCCTTGGGATGGCTTTCTCCTCCGGTATGCTGGTTAATCTGTACAAGATGAAATGCTGAACAGTGATATTTTGAAGAATGTGTGCTCTGTTACGACTGACTGGTTTGTAACTTACTGGCACCTCCTTATAAAATTCATGTATAGCCTTAAACACAGAGATCAAAATTACCCATGTTCAAAAGTTAGTGTAACACTGTCAGCTCTGAGTTGTGGGTCACAACAACTTCCAGAGAACATTTTTTCCCTGACTGCTCCTTTAGCTGCAAAGTCTGGTTCCTGCATGCCCAACATAATGCTTTGAAATTTCATTGGGTTTGGCAATGTTCTTACAGTGGCTCTTTCTCTGACTCCTCTTGCACACCTTCTTGGCATGAAGTTTCAGAGAAAGAAAGTTGCACCATCCAGTTCCTTCAGGCCCATAGGTTCCCTCCTGAACTCCCTTGCCCCAAGCAGTTTAAAGCAGACGCTGTCCTGGAATCACCCTCATAGGTCTAGAGCGTGGTTTCAGTGAAGGGTCTGTGTATGGCTTACTGAACACGTTTTTCTTTTGCCAAATAGGTTCTACTCTGTACAATGTGCTCCGTGGAGTGCTGGAGGTTGCTGTTGGCATAGCAGCTGGGGGAATTCTGGGGATGTTTATTCGATACTTCCCAAGCCATGATCAGGTGAAAACCCAGTAAAAAAAATCATAATAAAGAGATTATTTGCTAAGGGATTATTTTATTTAGTTATTAATTTCCGAGCTTCCCGTGAAGCTGGTTTTGGGGAAAGCTTTCTACAGTGCTAGCAGCTTCCAGACTGCAAAACCTATCAAGTGAGGATGTGTTTTAAAGGTAATTACTTATTTACTGCACCAATAATAATGTATGATCTCTTAGTCATTCCTGATGGAAGTTTGGAATCCAGCTGACTATCCTGCTCTCATTGAAGGTAGTGGAAATGTCCACATGTAAAGGAGGAAGGGTCTGATACCCATTGCAGACAGTAAAATAATAATTTATTAGATTGATGGAGGACACATTTACTTCTTTAAGATGTATCCAGTAGGCCTAAGATTAAAAATTAATAAAGCAGTATTGGAGGTTTTAAGTGATTGATCATATCATTAGTATTAATTAGAATGTGTTACTTTCCATAAAAATTACTTTTCTAGAAAGTGGTAGATGAATTTTCTATCAAGGGGTAATTCAATGCACAGAAAATTGTGGAAGAATGTAGATATGCTCTGGACTACCAAAGTCAGTATTCAGAGCATCTATTGCCCTCAGTGGCACCAAATTTTCTTATTAAATAATGTAAGAAGTGTGCTACCAGAGCTAAACAGTTAGAAATGAGGAAGAATGGTAGA
The DNA here is from genome assembly GCA_013397725.1 of Rhagologus leucostigma. Taxonomy (NCBI): domain Eukaryota; kingdom Metazoa; phylum Chordata; class Aves; order Passeriformes; genus Rhagologus; species Rhagologus leucostigma. The sequence continues at coordinate 66,708 of VZTD01004615.1, read as the reverse complement.
TAACTGTCTGCTGTGAGACTGAATGAAAATAAAACTAGGTTGTTCCTGGCAAATGTTTGACTTGCCCTTAAAAACATCTGGTGGCAAAGATTTCACCTTTCCTTGGATAAACTGTTGTAGTACTTGACTGCACAGGTAGAAAATCCTGCTATCGCAGAGCTGAGGCAGAGCTGCTGGAACAGAGCATCATGTTCCTTGTGATAAAAATACCCATTGGCAATAAGATTTCAGATGGGCAGAGGAAAAGAAAATATTACATTTTCAAAATTTGTGTTCTTAGGAATTAATGTCCAAAAAAAATCCTCAATCCAACTGAGCAGTTCAAGTCTCACTTGAAAGCTTTGATTCCTTCAAAATGATTAATCTGTATTTTTCTTTTCAAATTCTTATTTTCAAAATTAACAGGAGTAACTTTTTTCCTCCATTTCTGAAAGAAATTTACTTTTTTGTTTCTCTCTTTCCTTGGCTGCAGGCATCTTTGGCATGGAAGAGATCATATTTTGTACTTGGACTGTCCATGTTTGCTGTTTTTGGCAGCATCTACTTTGGTTTCCCTGGATCAGGAGGGCTCTGCACATTAGTCTTAGCTTTTGTCGCAGGTGTGGGATGGTCTGATGAAAAGGTGAATGTTTACATAAAAAGCATGCCATATCCAAAGTCTGTTGAATGTACAGCCTGACAGGAGCTTGAATTTGTGTCAGGAATGGTAATGGTGTATTTGTGAAGCCTTAGGGGGTGTACAGATTTAAAAAACAAACAAACAAGCAAAAAAAACCCCACCAAACCAAGCAGCACATTCTACATTTATTTTGGAAGTCTTTAGCATTTCCCATGCCAGGAAGTTACCATGTATGTCAGTAGAGCAATATGTATGCCAGTACAGAGCCTGGCATACTGATTGAGAAATGCTCAGCTTTTCTTAGACATCTTAAGCTATAGGAAAGAGACTTAGTTGTGAAGGCATTTGACAGTAGCAATCCAAAGCTTTAATTCCCAGCTCTGTGAGTGTCTGTACACAGTCACTTTATGGTAAAATTTACAAATGGGTGTCCAAGATACAGTTGTGGACATGGCCTGAATACCCCGAGTGTTCGTTCCCTGTGGTTTGGAGGTGGTGAAATGAAAAGCAGCGATGAACTGTCCTCTCTCATCTTTCCCAAATCCCAGCCAGTGTAATTTGGATAACTTAGAGAGCAGGGTGCACACAATAAATGGTGATATAAGGCCATACAAAAAAACATAAAAAAGACTGCTTTTTAGTCACTTTCTCTTAGGTACTAAGCATACTTCCTCTTACTGCAGCTGTCTCACTGCATTTCTGTACCTTACTATGTCTCACTGCCTCTTTTGCTTGGTACCATCTACATTTAATGTTTTGAGGAGATCTTTCTCTCCACAGCTGTAGCTCTGTAACATTCAGTAGGAAAAGGGGAAGGATCAAATACAGCAGAGTCCATGTTACTATCCCCACCTAGACCCTGACTTCACTAAGATTTCAAGGTTTGTTATAACAATGAAAAGAAACTATGATTGTCCAATTTTAAAGGATGAAAAACTCTTCTTGGGACTTAACTAGTTAAAGACATTACAACTGATCAAGCTCTCTTTTGAAAAGCTTTTAAACTATTTCAGGAGGAAGGACCTTAAAAGAGTGTATGTAGTCTATGAAGGCTTAGTTTAAATTCTTTTGATCTGCGCATGAAGCTTCTTGGCCTTAAATATATTGATGTCAAATGCCTTAGCTCTTTTTTCTCAGACAGAGCCAGAGATGTCTGCATACTGTGTACTCAGTACATTACCAAGGTTTTCCTGCTGAGCTTCTCAAAGGCCACTGCCTCCCACTGTCTGTGGTGGAAGGCACTTGACAAACACCGTCTACAGAACACAATGAACATTGAACCTATTCCTGGAACAGTTAAATGGGCAGTAAACAGACTGAAATCTGTAAAGAGGGGATTTCTGGGGGCTTTTTTTTGGGTTTTGTTTTTTTTTATTTTGCCAGAACTGAAAAGGGTGAAATAACAAGGAGAAATGAGGCCAAAAATGTATATATATATATATATATATATATATATATTTTTCCACCTCATTCTCTTTAACATTACAGAAGTTTTTGTATTATTGTAACCTACCAGTCCATTGACTGAAGAGCAAGAGGTGTTGCAGGATCAGTCCCAAAAAGAATACCAAGGACCAGACATGTCTAGGCCCTCGATTGATTATTAAGTGGCAGAGCACTGCACTTAAATTTTCCACACACTCCAGCTTGAAGGTTCATTTGCTATTGCAGAATCCACTTAATTAAAAGACAAGTGCTATTTCATATGCTATGTGTACCTTTTCATATAAGTGGAAGATTCCTGTTTATCCTGGCAGCAGTTGTTTTAGGAAAACTGTGTAAAGTTCAAACATGAGGAGAAAAGATGGGTTTTGCCTTTATACACTATATTGCAGTGGAAAGTTCAGCACTTATTCCTGGTATGTGATTTCAGACTTGCTCAGACTAACTTTCCTCCTGCTGACATGGAGAGAGGCCTCTGAGTGCAGCATGAGCAGAGTCTGACTGCTCAGCTACAAATGGAAGAACATGTTGAAGCATGCAGTTCCCAAAGGCTCAGAAACTTCATGGCAAAGCTGTTGAAATTACATCTTTCTAAATACTGAAAATCAGCAATGCTTTAGTTTCCTCCTCTTGTCTGAAAACTGCTCTGTTACTGTTCAAACACCAATGCTTTTTCTTTCTCCTCTCAAGACATCAAACATTTATTTACTAGGACAGCTAGACACAGTCTGACCTTCAAAAGGTGTGCAACTGCTTTTTAATCTTTTAGTATTAGGTCAAAGAAAGAGGGGCAATTCTGGACAATCTTTATGAAACATTTTCACTTTGTCCTGTGATTACTTAACTGTTGTGTCTACTTGGCCATCGTTTTGTGAATTTACAGATTAGTTTTGTTTTCATTGCAGAGGGAAATAGAAAAAATTGTGGCAGTTGCATGGAGTATCTTTCAACCTTTTCTTTTTGGTTTAATTGGAGCAGAAGTGTCCGTTACATCTCTTAGGCCTGAAACTGTTGGTAAGACCATTCACAAATTACCCAGCTTTCATTACTGGCTTCGAAAGAATCTCTGTAAAGAAATCTAAAACAAAGCAGACTATGGCTGACCCAAAATAACTCAAAAAACCAGAAGCACCTATGCACAAAAATACTGAGAAGTGTTTGTCTGTTGCAGGGCTCTGTGTTGCTATATTAGGCATTGCCCTAGTTGTGCGAATCACAGCAACGTTCCTGATGGTGTCTTTTGCTGGGTTTAATTTCAAGGAGAAGGTATTTGTCTCACTGGCATGGATTCCCAAAGCCACTGTCCAGGTAAATAATCCAACATCACTTTCATTCCAGGCTAAATCTATTTTCCTTAGCAAAGCTCCCTGTAACTAGTACAGCAGTAAGCAGGGAAAGGTTCAGGCTCAGTGACAGCAGAGTGTAGTATACTGACAGTTCATATTCTAAAACACTCTTAAGAGTGCTTGAAAAGTGTGTGGAGAACCTTCTATGTGCAGGTGTTTTGCTTGCATCCTGGGTTTATTCTTAATAATGACAGTGAATTGTACACGTACCACAGGAAGTTTAACAATTTCTCAGCCATTGCTGATTATTGTGCCTTCACATGCAGATTCCGAGAACTCTCAAAACTCTCAAAGGTAAAAGCATTTCCCTCTTACACATGAAGTGTCTGCAAGGACAGACACATCAGAGACTCCGAATGGGTTTCAGTTTGTGATTATTTTGGTAAGGAGTAGTCTGAGAGCCATATTAATAGAGATGCCTCAGGCTGGCTACATTCCTGCTCCTTTATTTCAGTGATTGTCAAGTCATTTAGACATTGCCTCAATAGCATGATTACTTGCAAACAAAAGCTAATAATCAAAACAGGCAAGGCTTATTAAATTAGTGAATTAAATTTTCAGAAGCTGCTACTAGTTGACTATTGTCAGGATACATTCTCAAAGTGTGGCGTTTTAACAGCTGCAATACACAATATACTGGCCCATTTCATCAATCACACATTCTCCAGAAATATGGATAAAATGGCAGCTAAGCAATGTTCTTCACAGGAGGAAACCACCCAGATAAAACTCATTAGCTTAGGAAATTCCAAGCATAGCCAAGTGAAAATTGTTCTCATAGGTGTAATATAATGTTTACTTTGCTGTGTATGGCCTAGAAATGAATGGGTTGAATGTACTAAAAATGTCAAGTTTATGTGAAATGTTGACTGATGATAGGTCTCCTTTTTCCCTCATTCAGTGCTAAAGATTACTTGCTCCATCTCAGCAATGTTTTCTTCCCTGCAGGCTGCAATAGGTTCTCTTGCCCTGGATACAGCAAGACGACATCAAGATGAGCAACTGGAAAAGTATGGAATGGATGTACTGACAGTAGCTTTCTTGGCTATCTTGATCACTGCTCCAATTGGAGCCCTGGTTATTGGCTTGGCAGGGCCCAGACTTTTGCAGAAGGCTCAGACAAATAGCAAGGAGGATGAGGAAGGTGCTGAGGTTGGAGAAGAGGCAGAGGCCTGTGAACGTTCCTAAGACAGACAACTACAGCAGCCTGGTCCTTCAACCCTGACACTTTTGTTGAGTAAAGATGGCATGTCTCTAATCTTGCTGGAGGAAACTAAAACTATCAGTTACCCCTGCTATTTTTGAAGCAGCCCTGGTAGAGTTGTATAAAATACTTTTATGTGATGATGGTGCCTTGAGATGAAATAGCTGAACGTACAGTGAATAAGATGACCTGGCAGTGAGTCACTGAGAAGTTAGCAGTCAACAGTTACTTGAAATGTGTGGGTGGTGAGGCCAGGGAGAGGGTCAGAATTTTTCAGGCATGGAGTGGAGTCATGAGGTAGAATATAAACAGGAGAAAATGGAGACTAATGTGAATAACTTCTTGATGGTTGAAACTGGGCTGTGAGATGACAAGTTCTACAACTCAAAGAAAGCAACTTCCAAGTAAGAGAGTGCTGACACATAGTGAACAAGTTCTGCCGTGGGTTGGTGATTCCCTCCTTCCTCACTTGTGTTCCAAAACTTGCCTTTTCCTATTGCTGTTCTTCCTCACAGCTGATGCACTCGTTTGTGCCTTCAAGGGACTGTCAGCTCTGGTTGTAGCAAGGAACAGCAAGTAGTACTTACATGCTCAAACAGACAGTTGGGGCCATCACGGACTGTGGTAATACAGGTGTTGGTGCTGGCAGAAAAAAGGACAGAGCTTGAAAATGGGATGAGGGTTGTGGGATGCCTATAAGGACTGGGAGAGGGTTGTATGGGATTGGGATGGCTGCTTCTTCACCTGTTGTATTGGGTCTGACTGAGGTACCTCAGCCTTCACACAACATGATGTCAAGGGAGAGATGCTGTCCTACAGCCAGGAGTAACCTCTGTTTATCAAAATCCTGCTCTTGCCTTTTAGGTTTGGTACCACTTGACAGATACCAGCAAATCTGTCTTCCTCTGCTACGTTTCGTACAAATAACTAGCTCCAAGTAAGTTGTTACTAACTCCATTCTGAGGCATGGGGTCAGTACAGCATCCTTCAGAAACTGGAAGTTACTTTGTTATTTTTTGGTAAGGCTATTAGATTGTGCTGAGGTGGACAACACTCTCCTGCGGATTTCTACACTACAGTTCACTGAACTCATTTTACAGGACACTGCGTAGAATACATTTGATGTGTCTAGATTTTGGCATTAGTAAGAACTAATCATTTCTATTTTAGTGTCTAAATTTTTAATATGCAAAACAAAAAATGCACAAAAATACTTTTAACTACTTAAATACTTCTAATGTTGACACTGTACTATTTGCAGAGTGTCATATGCCTCTGTATACAGATGAGCTGTATACAGCTCAATATGCATGCCTTTGTATAAGCCTTCCTCTCCAAGCAAAAAGAAAGCTTCCTGAGAAGTACTTAAATTTCATAGCCTGCAGTTCCCGCACAATGATAAAAATACCAGGAAATTCTTTGGTAAGTTTTCCCCTAACAGTTGTCAAGTACATTGTATTTTTCTAACTATGCACACTGCTGTTCTCTCTGCTTCCTTGGGTATGTACCATCTTTAGTTCAGTTCAAGTTTGTCTCCTGACCTGAAAGGAAGAAGCTTTCAAACTGCATCTGATGGGTTTAAAGCCGGAGCAATGGTTAAGGGTGCTGTGCTTGGTCATTATTGTGTCATCCCTGGACTTCTGCGCCTGTTCTGTCTACTTCACGTGCACTCCTGGTGTCCTTCGGGCCCAGTCTTGTTCAGTACCTTTAGTGATGATCTGGAGGAGGGGACTGAGTGCACCCCCAGTAAATTCATGGACAACACTAAGCTGGGTGGCAATGTTGATCTGCTGGAGGGTAGGAAGGCTCTGCAGGGGATCTGGACGGGCTGGATCAATGGGCTGAGACCAACGGAAAGAGGTTCAACAAGGCCAAGTGCCAAGTCCTGCCCTGGGGTCACAGCAACCCCAGGTAGCGCCACAGGCAGGGAACAGAGTGGCTGGGACGCTGCCCAGTGGAAAAGGACCTGGGGGTGCTGGTCAACAGTGGCTGAACCTGAACCAGTGTGTGGCCAAGGCCAATGGCTTCCTGGCCTGGATGAGCAATAGTGTGGCCAGCAGGACCAGGGCAGTGATTGTCCCCCTGTACTCGGCACTGGTGAGGCCACACCTCAAGAGCTGTGTCCAGTTCTGGGCCACTCACTACATGGAGATTGAGGTGCTGGAGTGAGTCCAGAGAAGGACAACAGACCTGGTGAAGGGTCTGGAGCACAAGTCCTATGAGAAGCAGCTAAGGGAGCTGGGGGTGTTCAGCCTGGAGAAAAGGAGGCTCAGGGGGAACCTTACCACTTTACAACTCCCTGACAGGAGGGTGTAGCCAGGTGGGGGTCAGTTCTCCCAGGCAACCAGTGACAGGACGAGAGGACAGTCTTAAGCTTTACCAGGGGAGGTTTAAGTTGGACATTACCAAGAATTTCTTCACAGAAAGCGTTGTTAAACAGTGGCATGGACTGCCCAGGAAGGTGGTGGAATCATCTTCCTTGCAGGAGTTTAAGGAAAGACTGGACATGGCACTTAGAGCCATGGTCTAGTTGACATGGTGGTCGTAGGTTGGAGTCGATGACCTCTGAGGTCTTTTCCAACCTCACTGATTCTATAACTCTGTGAAATAGGTGTAGTTCTAACAGGAGGTTAAGTATTTGGAAATTGTCATGTTGGTAAACCTAACTGACAAGATGTGGGAATACAGTGTTCAGTTCATCTGTGACTGTAGAAAATAGTTCTACTTAAGTAAAACTTACAGGAGTTCACTTTTCTGTGAAGTTTCATAAAAAGTAGAATCCTCCCACAGGGATCACTATGCCAAATTTGGAATGTGTTCACTAACAGAAGTATGATGTTGTAAGGATTACAGCCCTTTAAATTTGGACACAACCTTAAGTACAAAAGCAAACCTCTGATAAAGAGCTCTTGTTCGTGATAGCCTCTAATACTTCCCCACCAGCATAACAGCATCTCATAAATGGGATTTACCATGTTCCCTTAATCTCAGTGCACTCTCAATTATACATTACATCACTTCCACCATTCTGAGTGCCTGAATAAGCTATACCAATGAAAACTGTCATCTTTTTTGCTAATCTAAATGACATTGAATCAGTTTTTTTTTCCCCACCATTTTATGCGGGTATTTCTCACGAGACCCCCTTTCCCCTAGCTTTTATTAAATCTTCAAAAAGAATCAAGTTGAAGCTGCTACACAGACCTGCAGATCTAAAATTAAAAGCTTTAATGCTTTATAATGTTCCTCTCCTTGTCTTCCAGAAAGGAAGAAAACACTTGCATCTTTTCATTAAAGGATATATTATATCAGGACTAAGAACCTAAGTGACTGGGTTTTTTTAGTACGTACCATGACAATTTCAGCTGCTTTTAAACGGCAGCTAACTTTGAGAGATTAGATTTCACTTTTTATTGTAGATAGTGTGAGTGAATCATGACATTAAAGACCACCCCCCTTTCAACAATGGAAATGCCTTTCAAATGCCATGGAAATCATTACTGAATAAGGCATAAATTCAAGCCAATAAAATCATTACGGCATGGTAGTCTCTTATTTGCAGGAAATAAAATTAGAGCACAGTGTGCTGTAACTGATAACCAGAGAGTCCCGCTGTCATGCAGATATAATCACAGGCATAGTGTGGGGGAACTCTGAGCATGCTGTTCCAGAAAGTTCACAAGAACCTCTGCAGCAGAAAGGTCTGACAGCAGAAAGCATTCCCAGCAGCCAGCATCCGGCAGTTACAGCAGGCAGCACATGGGGAAAGACAGAAATTGGCCATCTGGAAGCAGGGAGTAGCACAAGCCAGGGGATGTGATGATAATGTGATTATAATCACTGCTTACTCTCTCTTTTTCAGCCAAACTGAGCTTTTTATGGAATTTAAAATGAAGTCTAAAATTAACTGTGAAAGTCATGGTGTAATGCAGCCACAAAATGGATGATAGTTTCTGCATCTTGCTTTTTAAATAAAGAGTGCAAGAGATCAAATTTTTGTTCAATTGAACTTCAATTACATTTACTTTGTCTAGTAGCTGCCCCAAGTCAGACACCTTTCTCTAAACCTGTTTTACAAGTTTATTTGTAGTCTATTACAACTATGTTCAAATTAATAATGAAAGGTAAACATTGCTCTTCTTGTAGAGTAAATAAGTATCACATGCTGATTTCAGTTTCCCCAGATTTTGCATCAAGACTGAAGACCTGGTCTTACTACCATAGTTCTGGTCTTTATTAGCATTTAGGGCAAATTTATTCCTTTGTGTGGAACTTCCCAATTAGATTAGAAAAGTCAGGTAATTGGTTAAACTTGCTCAGTTGCTGGTGAGATACAGAGCTGTACAGGCACTTCAGCTTTTAGCTATCTATCTCTGTAGGCTTTAGCTAAAACAGATTAGTAAATTCTTTGGGATTTTCTATAGAAAGTTCCGCGAATATGAGACAGTATTACCTTGACAGATTTTGAAATGCAAGGAAATGATTTATCTTGCTTGTGGTTCTCATTATATTATTATCTTGTGGAAATTACTAAAATGTCCTTTCTGCAAAGGAACTGCGACTTGCTCTTGCAACACTACAGATGTGTTCCATTCCCTTAGAGACATAAGCACAAACAAAAAAACTGTCCCTGTTTATCCTATAGACATGTTTGTAGATTGCTGTTAAACTATCTCATTTAAGAGCAAGTAGGAAGAAAAAAATAATTACATAATCAAGCTGTGTTAAAGATGGAGTCAAGAGGTTAAACCTTACACTGTCCTTCTCTTCAAGCAGCTTTTTGGGAGAAACAAAACCATGTTGCTGTATTACTCACTTTAACAAGGTTTGTCTTAATTTAAGAGGTTTGGTTTTGATTTCAGAGGAAAATGTTTTGTATTTGGATACAAGAGTATCCTGATAAAAGCTGGAAGCACATACAGGCCTGTAAGTCTGCTACAATAGACTCTGGATTTTAAAGCCAGAAAAAAAAACGTCAAAGACAGGTCTTTACATTTCACAGTAATTTCTTCACCAAACCCAAGGGGCTTGGTATTCTATATACATCTGTAAGTGAAAACTGTGTATAAGACACTCATCTTTATATATTTTTCTCTATTATAAATGTTATATCCTAATACATTTATGGTTTCCTCATCCATTAAGGTAAGACCATCATGAAGCATTTAAACAATAGACATTATACCATGGTTTTGTTACACACTTTGTAAAAGAAGGCATTTAACACAGTCACATCCTAATCTGCCATCTTTTGCTGCAAGGCAAGAGGTTTTGGTACCTGGAACTACAAGTGTCACAAATGGAGGAGAAATGATCTACCTTAATTCTGCTGCTGCTGCTGCAAGAGCCCTTATGTGAGAACAGCTTTCTGACTTGCTTTCTGTTTCAGCACTCTGGTGATCAGCTTTGGCAACAGCTCTAAGGCTTCCCACCTAACAATGGGTCAAATGAAATGCTGTTAAGAAATGGGTGAAATCTGTCTTCGTGCCATTGTCTAAAACTGTAGCACGGATCAAATTTTTATTTTTAAACGGATGGATACAACATTTCATGGGAGAATTAAGCACTTTAGAATAATTAATAAGAAATTTAGCAGCTAGGTAAGTAATAATTATCTGCATCTGAAATTAAGGCTCACCAGAGCAACGTTCTGACTTGCCTAAATAGTAATTCTGAATGGGTAACAAGCCAAGAGAACAGCTCAGCTCTGCATCCTCAGTTGTCCTTTAACCCATTCATCCCTTGAAAATTCCTGTTACAAAAAGTAGTGACTATAGTGCAAGTGACCTTGCAGGAGGCAAAATTTTGTTCCCTTACCATCAACACAGGGCCCAAAATAAAGGGCTAACATTGGTGGCTGACCTGCTCAATAGTTTAGTTTACATATGGCCTGGAACTGCCAGCACTCCACCTGGGATGCTGTATGAAACTTTCCAGCGGTGTGGGTTTTGTCTGAGCTGGGCTGCTTTGTGTAAGACCAACAAACTGCCCACTTAGGCACCAGGCAGGCCAGACCTTCAGCTTGCATGACTTAACACTCATCTGCCTGCCTGAATATATATTCACAAAGGAGGAATTTGGTATCTTTTCCCCCCCACTGAAGTACAGTTAAATTTGTTCCTGAAAAGCAAAATAAAACACGATTTCTCAGCAGAACAAAATCACCAGGAAAGTGCACTTACATCACTTGAAACAGTGACACTTTTATAACTGTATGTTCATACAAAAAAGGCTTAGTTGTAGAAAGTCAATTTATTCTTGAAATAAACGACTTATTTACAGAGATAGGTGCTTTACAGTTTTCCAAAGCAGGCAAAATTCTTCTCAGAATAAGGTACCATAACAGTGACAAATTCATCACTGTCTAAATGCAGTTTATTCCAAAAAGAAATCTACAGCAATTATGAAACTAAATCATACCAATCACATAATAAAATGCTGTCCCTTGCAACTACAACGATATAAAAGACTTTTTATCAGTCATGATCTAGATTAAACATCTGCTATACTTCTTTCTTCTTGAGTATTAGTGGACCTACATTATCTCCTGTTAATTCATTGTGCTTGTTGTGGGAGCCATCACAGACAGGGAACTGAAAGAAAACATACACAAGGAATTAGCATAACTCTGTACAGCAACTGTATGGTGATTTCTGTATTTCCTCCTATGCCCTGAGCACTTTGATAATGTTGCTAGTTCCTCCTGTGATGTCCTGCTTCAACGTCAAACTCCCTGCCTCCTATCAGACACAGGACACATGATACTAAGGAAAACACTGTTAATGGGTAACTAAGTTTGTGAGATCCTAAAATAGCTGTTCTTAGACACAAAGTCAGGGACAAAGCCTTTTCCATGAAAGAACAGCAAACAAAGTAGCCATCACAGCTACAAATGCATTAACATTTATTGTGGAACTAATAGCGCTCTAAATAGATTTAGTCATTTGCAACCAGAAAGTACTTTTTTAAGAAAAGCTGAAATACTTGGCTGAAGTGATTAGTCCAAAGTGAGAATAGTTGAGTGAGCTTCTTCAGTTCAGGGCAGACTTTTTTTTAAACTAAAAAAGGAAAGCATTCAGTCCAGAGAGAACAAAACCAGAATGTGGCCAGGACATTCAAAATTGAATCAGGAAATTAAAATTGAGGCTAGATGAAATATACTCATTTACATCTAGTTGATTTGGGGGATATGGACTATCCAAACCAGTCATCTCACTGCTCTGGACAAGATGGGAATCTCCCTCATCAACACAGGCCCAGCCTTATTTTCATTGTAATATGAACAACTTTCTTAGCATTGTCTTTTTGCAAAATAAGAGCAGTTATCTTTTATTTAGTTGCAACATATTTCCAAATAGTAAAACAGGTTTGCTTGGTCTTATTCTACTCACATGTGGTCACTCTCTAAACATTTCTAGAAAAACCCTTCTCTGTTTCTTTTGAGTTTCTACAGTTGCTTTCTGCATGTAGATAGGTCTGTGCCATTCTACAAAATTCAGGAACATGTTCCACCTCCAGACAAAAGCAACAGCTCAACACGGAGCAATCCACCACCAAAGCACTGACAAAAATATGCAAGTTTCAATCTCTAATCCTACAGTAGCGCAGTGTCTTACCGTCTTCGAACGCCAACACCTGCAGTAAGCTTTAGTGAGGCACAGATCTTCAATGTTTATCTCGTTCACTACTTTCGGATTTTCCTTCTGGATCTTGAGGTTAATCAAGCTATCCTTCTGCTGTTTCTTCTTGGGGAGGAAGGGACGAACAGCAAGGTAACCGAGCAAGGCCAGCACGCCCAGGAAAGGCAGTAACCGCAGCCATTCTGAAACTAAAGATAAGGTGGGATTTAGGGTGGCTCTTGACACCACTCCAGGATGGTGCAGCATCAGCTACTTTCAGATGGCTTAGGCTGAGGGTATGGAATGGGGCTGCTCAGTCACCAGGGCCCTCAGGGCAAACAAGATTCCATTGGTAAGTCTCAAGGGGAAAAAAAAAAAAGACACAGATTAAGTCTTGGGATTTACTGTAGCCAAGGTAAAATTTTGACTCCTAGAATTTCTTCTGAAACTGAATTTTATCACTCTGCAAGATGATTCAATAGAAGATAATAAATACAAAACAAATAAAAGATTTTTTAGATGGGCAACCCTAAAGCACTGGCAAAACCTTCACCAATCTTTTTGGTTGTATTTTTCAGACCTGTGTTTGCTCAGGGATCTGAAACCAGTTTCTACAACACAGAGAAAGAAAGAGACCTAAGATCAGTGGGTCAAGTCACAGAAAATTGCTTTTTACCAAGGTACGGAACTTCTTTCAAGTACAGGTAAAAGATGAAAGTATCCACTGCAGATCTGGCTACCCTGCTACATCATTATAAATCTCCTAGGCATACTGGTGAGAGAAGACCTACTGGACTTTTTAAGAAATGCATCAATAATTGGCACACATACATATGTATAAATATAGATAGAAGATCTGTATTTATAAGGTGGATCCACTTTTCCAGTAAAACATGCTGTGACAATACTCCAGTGCAATTCGAATACCATGGTGCACTAAAGGTTGAGAGCATTTTTCTAAATTTCTGGAGAATATATTAAATCCAAACACTCACATAGAAGGGAGTTTAAAAATACTTTAGAAGAGAAAGAAGAAAGTATAATGAGTTGGAGCACAAATAGCTGCACAAGCACTTCTTAAAACAAGTCACTGTCATCAAGTTACTCTTCTAAATTATTTAGGATCAGAACATAGCAAGATTTTGTTCTACAATTTGTTTTCTGAAATGAAGATGTATAAGCAAGAAAACACAACAGAGTGGGCTAAGGAGGCCAGGTGGGTTGTAGCTCTCAGAAAATAAATTATTCTGTATAGCGTGATTTTATCTGTACTAGTAAAACACAAATTTTTGCTAATACTTTTCCAGTTAGAATCCAGTGGATTTTTCTTAAGGATTTGAGTTTTCTGGAACCAGACCATGGAATGAAAATAATTTGTGGGACTAATTTTTTGTTATTTGTTGCCTTTGATGTGACAGCTACATTTAATGCATTTATCTGGAAATGCATCACAGCTGCATAAACGCTAAAGGCACTGCAAGAAGCCTCAGTAGTCATTTCCCAACTGCACTTGCAGCAGTCCCTACAATTCACACCACAATTCACAACATTCACCAAGACTCACTGCAACCCATTCATCTCTGGTGCTCTTTTCTTAGTTCCTCCAACAAGCTGCAAGCCCTAAGTGTTAATTAACTCTGAGATACTTAAACGTTTTCAGCTACACAGAACCCTGAGCTTCCTGGACAGCAGTGCCTGTTTGCCTTTTTTATTGTTACTTTTCCAGAACACTCCACCAATTCCATCAGGAATCCAAACGGACTTTCTGACCTTACCTGAAGGACTGACTTGGAATGTATTTCAAAAGAGAGGAAAAACATTTGGTCACTGAAAAAAAATTCCAAACTTTGTATTTAACCTGAGTGTTGGCAAAAATGTGGATGTCTACAAAGCTACTCCTCTGAACTCCAAGATAGAACAGATATTCCAAGAGGCACGCCAGGACCAGGGCATCTATCAAGTGTGTGATGAATATAACTGGGCTAAGATTGACACACAAAAAGGACACGTCTCACACTCTGATACAGCATCAAAATCAGAACAGTAGTCATGTCTATGGATGACTCATAGCCACTTGGGTTCATTCAAGTGAAAGAGGAACATGATAGCTGTAACCTCTGAGAAAGGAAATTGGAAAAAAATTAATAGGATGTACAAGGCTATTATTTAGGATGGTTATTATTTAATATTTGTACCAAGCTAACTGCTGATAAATAGTTTCATCCTCACTAGCCAGTAAATTCTGTGCTGACTTCTAATCTGGGAGTCTCTGGAAAGCCCCTGATTACATTCATGTGTACACTAATCATAAACTGCCTTGTTATTGCCAAAAGACTGCCTGAAGTTCCTATGTTTAAACTGAAAAATCAACATGATCATGTTCTAAGGCATGAGATACAAGACACTGTCAGAGATCTTTAGGCTAGGTGAGCAGGGATGGGAAAAACCCTTCACCCAAACTAATGAGATGATGTCTTCCTACAAGTGTAGACTGCTCTGGTTTTGAAGCCATTCACACCTTTCTGAAGCAGATGTAAGGCAATTCACAAGACTGTTTATTTTCACAGCTGACAACTCAGAATTCGGCCATTATATTGATTCTGGAGATTCCTTATCAGTTCTGCTGCATGGGGAGAGGCAGACTTTGGAGCCAGAAATGAAGAGTAGTGTATCAAACAGGTTAGTCTTCAGACTTGTGTTAGATAGAGACCAATCCCAAAGGTAAGTCCTGGAAAGTATCAGAAACCAGAGAATTCCAAGAAGCTGAAGCCAGGGACGTTTTCAAGGAGAGGTTGTCTTAATTTTCAGTCTGACAGTAACACTTCCAAAACGAAAAGAAACACATACACTGTGAACAAAGGTACAGACCAGCCACTGTCTTCCATCAACTAGTCCTTTGGTATCTCTGACGTATGTTTCAGCTAATTTTTGTGGAAATAACCCTATGCAGACCCAAAAGCAGCTTCTTACAGTAACAGCTCAACTGCAAACAAAAATTTTAACAAGTACTAACTACCCATCAAAAGGAATATTTGAACTGTGCTTGTGTATTCTCTAAACTGATGACATTCTTCATGCAAATTCAAAGTACTTACTAATTACATTCTTTTCAGAACTAATAAGCAGATCTATCCCGACTGGTTTGGGTTGGTTGCTATTTTGAGGTGAATGTCTATGCCATTTTAATGACATCTTCCAGGACAAAAAGCAACGCTGGCATGAGACAACACTGTTCATTTCACTGAACTTGAGACGGGAAGGCTAAAGCAGCTATGACAAGACACTGAAAGAGGCTTCTGAGCAGGACAGCATCATAATTGAGATATCCACTTTCAAACCTAAGGTCAAACATGCTTTCCTTCCTCCCTCACTGCTTTTACCTTCAGGAGTGCTATTACCTGCACTGGATGTTAAGAGTCTTTCCCTTCAAACAAGCAGTTTTCCATTCTGGTTTGGTAGGGTCACAACAGACAACAGATGTCCATATCTTTAATCAGCACACTATATAACATCCTATAAAAAAACCAAGGTGCTCCATATGTTTTTGGTCTGTTGTTTCTACAACTGATGCACTGCAGGAACTTTAGCTGCATCTGCCTGCAAGCTAATGAGAGTTTACGGAAGCAATGAAAGAGTTAAGAAAAGACTGCAATGTTCCAAATCTGAATTCTGACCGGCATTTGCAAACAAGGTCTATGCTAGCAAGTGTTTCATAGTGCTGGTCCCTGATCAAGTTCAATAGATGCCACCAAAGAGCAAATATTAATGCACTTTAAATGTTTTTAGATCAATGTTACGTCTCACTTTCCAAAAAGAAGCAAAGTATGCCATTTTCCAAAGAATATACTCTGTAATTCGTAATAGTAGCAAACACAAAATGGAACATTAATCTCCTTTTCTCTATTGTCTAATAGTCTTTCTCTAATGATAATTCACTGCAAAATAACCCCAGGACTGGGAATCCCCTGCTCTTAAGAGGATTGTAACCTTAGGACAGGACAAAGACCACAACAACCCAGAAGATGCAGCACTTGCTCAAGCAATCATTTTCTCAGATGAAACTTAAGACAGACAGCAGCTCTGTGTGCAAGTAAGAACACGACTTGTCAATGAGCAATGACGTTTCAATGACTTTCAATAACCTTTAAGCACTAAGAGATGATACTTTTTAATTTAGGTGCCTAGGATGCAGTGTCCTACAATATCTTTCTCAAAAGTCCCACTGTGTTGCATTTACCCTATGCCGTAACTTGAAGCACCTTGTACAGTCTTGCTTTTTCCCTCCCCATTTTTTCATATTCACCCTGAGAGGAAGATGTATAAGCCTGGCAGCAGATACTAGTCTAGCTTACTATTGAAAAAAGATTTTAAACTGTAAAAAATGTTCTCTCTATAGCCATGTATTTTTAAATGTACCTTTGTTTCCCGTTTTTAGAGTCCAATCAAAAAAATTTCTAAGAACTAGAGGCAGTGGATTTTTCAGGTATGCTCATTAAATCCTAGCAGTTCTCAAAGCAATTTCTGACTCAGCTCCTTCTTTTACTTTTGTTTAATATTTTTGGGACGGACATTTCACATGTTTGGTCTACGCTTAAGAAATCAGTTGTTTGCTTCTTGCCCTCCCTCCAAATTCAAGGAAGTACCTTGAAGTCAATGGGGTAAACAATGTGACAACAAAACAATTCTTCCCCACTGACCACACTATGTAACAACCCCAAAGTCCTGATTTTGGTCTACAGACCAAACTTTTCAGAGGTTTTCAGAATAAACTGTATTACTACTACACGCTGCGAATACAGAGACTGCACAAATAATCCTGTTACAGAAAGACATGGTTAGACAAGTGAAACAACAAGATACTAAAAAATTACTAAGCTTAACAAATTTTAAGTCAACTTGTGGTTATAAGGCCAATGACTTCATTAGGAAACTGCTAAATACTAGGAACAGGAGAAGCTGCATTGTTCAGTAGTTTGTTTTATCCCCTACCTCCCAACTTTATAGCAGCTGAATTTCTCTATTTGGTAAATATAATTAACAGCTTTTTCATATAGGAGAGTAGTTGTGGAAGAAGAACAGTTAATTTAAAAGAGGTTTAATAGTGGGACTTGCAGTTCACAAGCAGCATAAACATGCTGGAAAGAAAGAAGTACTCAAACCCGGCTTTAAATAAGCTGTGCCTGTTCTAAATTTAACGATTTTCCAACACTACTACAGTCACAGTGTTAGTGCTGCAAGACATAAGGTTAATTCTGCACTTTGACAACTTTTTCTACTTCTACTTTCTGTGGAGAGTCTTCCTTCTTTCTTATCATCGAACTAAACCTGTCACTTGACACTGCTTGAGGGCCTGCCTGTGTTACCACAGCCGAGCCTGGGCACCCCGAGCCTCGGTGTGCAAAGCACTGAACACCCACAGAATTCGCCACTACTCACTTTTCTTTCTTGTTCGTTCTGTGACAGGGCTACAATCAATGAACTGGTATTTTTACTCCCTCACCCAGAAAATACTTACAAAAACTACGAAATTAAAAAAATACCCTAACTTTATGTATGTGACAGGTTCCCAGAAAGAGACTGTTTTGTTTTAACTCGGTACAGATGCTGTCTTTGACATGTGAAGAAGAGTAAGAGGCCGTGCTTTAGGCCTCCGGCTAAATCCCAGTCCAGCTCCGCGCACGGCCTCTGGCTCGCCGGCGTCGGTTTCCAGAGGAATTTCAGACGCGAATGTTTTACTCTTTCCCTGCACTTCATCCTGACAGCTCCCCCTGCCCCACAGGGCACCTACATCTCCTGTAGGATCATCGTCCTGCTGCAACCGTTTAAGGTTTGGGGCTCCCCGTTCTGTGACGCGGCGGGGAGGCAGTGAGCGATGCCTGGAGCGAAGGCTGGGAGCCGGATCCCAGGCAGGACCGACGGCGCCGCCGGGGCGGGAAGGGGGTCCCGCTCCCCCCGCCTACCTGTGAGGCGGATGAAGCCGCCGACGCTCTCGGGCAGCGGCAGGCGCTTGAGGTACGCGGGCAGCTGGACCTTGACGATGCGGGCCAGAGTGTCCAGCACCATTGCCAGCCTCTCCCGCCG
>VZTD01004615.1:35206-48346 GCA_013397725.1 Rhagologus leucostigma | reverse complement strand
CGCCAGGGGGCGCGCGGGCGGGGAAGGGAAGGGAAGGGAAGGGAAGGGGCAGCTGGGGACTGGGGAGGTGAGGGATCGTGGTTTTAATACTATGTGGCCTATGCTTTACAGGTTGTATACCATTATCATCACCCTGATGCACTCAAGTTGTATTCCACGTGGATGGTCTTATAAATATTGAAGTAAAAAGACTGAAAGTTTTTCTTCATGTGAATGAGGTAGGATAATGTGAGTGCTGAGAGGTTTAATGTTACAGGGAGAGGCCCATCCACCTGGTGTTTGGCAATAATTTGCACAAAACAAGCCCTATCGTGTGTGTCTTTATTTTATTTTATTTTTTATTTCATTTTATTCTATTTTTATGTCTAGGAAACTGGTCATTTTTTGGCACAGAAAATCCTCCCTGTATAGGCAGATGAAAAAGTGGGAAGCATGCAGCTGTTCTGGGTCAATTTAAACAATCCATCCAGATCTGGAGACTCTAACATTAATCCCTTGGTCATGACAACACCATTTGGTTCAAGGTGCTTTGCTACCATGAGTGAATCTATCAAGAGCTAGTAGCATATAGCACAGAGCACGAGCAGGAAAGCTGAAGCAGCAAAATCCTACAAGACCTATCTCCTTCCTTACATGATCCTGACTGAAGCACAGTTCTCTCTCCTCCCTCAGCGTACTAAAATCCCACCGTATGTGCCCAAATCAACGGTGCACTTCTCCTGCTGGAAAATACTGGAAGCTAAGTTTAAGATAAATCCAACTTATTTGTGCTTCTGGCCTATTACTTTTCTACCTGTGACCCTACATTAACATTTCCTGATGAATCATCATCTTTAGCTAGTGGGAATATTCCTGTGATCTCAGAGTGTCTAAGTTCCTTCCCTCACCTAAATTTATCCACATAATGACTGTGTATAATGTCCTAAGATGATTCCTTCTTGTCTAGGCAGATGCCGGCTATTAGACAAGATAATGAAAGAGTAAAACACTTGGTAAGTCCTGTAAAGATTATACATCAGATGTCGTGATGTAACCTCCTTCGTGAGACTTTCCGAGGCAAGAATACATAACGTCCTAAATACTCCAGTCCTCAATCAAACAACTCCACACTGAAGTTGAGAGTCTCTGTCCTACCCTCCTCCTCCCCATGTTCTTCTGCTCTTCCAGCCTTCTCTGGATGCTGGCTGTGGTACTGGGAGCACAGCTGACATTTTGGGGAAGCTCCCCAGCCCCGCTGTGCTGCCTTTGATCAGTGCTGCACTCAGCACACTGCGAGTCCATCTGCACATGTTGCAGAGAGGAATCTCTCTCCCTGTGCCCCGCCTGTTGCGTAGGGATCAGCTGACATGAGTCATGGACAGGTTTGGGATATCAAAGTCTGAAAGTCATAGATTATGGCAAACCCATAAAGAAAATGAAACCTGAATGAGATTCTTAATCGAAGCGGAAGTGAGAAGTGGTCTTTAGAAATCCAGTTTGAACCAAGAGATGCATGTTCACCCTGCAATTTGGCTGCAGACTTCCTGTTTGCTTTAAGGTGGAAAATGTAAGCTTCAGGCTTGCTCAGTCCTGCAGGAAAGAACAGGGTTTTACACAGTAATCCATCTTCAGGGACCACATTGTGGGGTCAGAATTTAAGATTAGTCAACATCAGGAGGTTTAGCAGGCAGGTGTGACATCTTCCTTCTGTTACACATTTAACACCCTATGTGGACATTCTTATTCCAGAGGCAGATTGCTTCTTCAGGATTTTGTCAGCGTATTTTTCAACTCAAATATCAATATTGTTTGGTATCTGGAAAATTTTCTCACTTTTTTGTGGGGAGAGTAACATGCAACAACGCATTCTTGTATATTTAGTTTAAGTTCGTGACCCGTTAAAAAGGAGAGATTGCCTCTGCTTATGTGTTTCATGCTAAATTTGGCCACAGAAACTCTGGTATTGGGAGGATATATAGAAATTGCTGTAATAAAAGAGCAGCACAAAAAGCCCAAACATAGATACTTGAACAGAACCTAGGTCACCTGTAAAGAAAGGTGATTATTGCTTTCAGCACTAGGTATCCTTTATCACTGGGATTTTTCATCTAGCAAGAACTTTACAGATAAAATGGAGCATGGAACCCACATGAAGAGATCTCCATTGTTAGGGCTAGCTCAGGTCTTTGACGTGGAAATCCCCAAACATCGCCCAAATGAGAACCAGCCCATGCTTTGATAAGAACGGTAGAAAAGTTAGCGGTGCAGATGATGTTTGGCAGAATTTGTTCTTGTTACTACGACATAGCTGCATTGGTCCAGCTCACAGCAGAAATAAGAGCTGCCTTCAGTATCCACAAGCTGGTTGGTCTTGGTCTAACAGACTGAGGATAGATTAAAAGAATCTGTGTTCCTCCTTATGTTACCCTTCAAAAATTGCTCCATTTCCCTCTGCCCTTAATTCATCTGTAAAATGAGATAATATTTACTGGTCTGTCTAGAACACATGAGATTTGTAAAGGAGAAGAACATTTATAAATTACATATATTTATTTTATTTTACGAAGTACACAACAGTAAGGATAAAAGATAAAAGGTTCTGAGGCAGCAGACACACAGTTCTTACATCTGTTAAACAAGCCTAAGTAGCACAGTAATTTGCTCAGTACTCTTTCATGGTAATGAGCTTTTCTGTCAGGAGGATGTCTGGTGTTGTTTCAACCATTTTCTTTGAACTGGTATTGCCATTTTCCAAACTGACCACCTGGAATAATCTCTGCAGCAGGCTAAAGTACTACTGCCAACTGAAAACTACCCTGCCACTGAAGGACTGGCTTCTGTGATCAGCAAACACAAGTCTCTAGTCTAGGAGGAAGCTAGATCTCTCCCAATGGGGTGTGATTAGCTGCTGTTCCTGCTGTATGCAAAGATCTCTCTTCCACTTCCCCAAAAGCAAGCAAAATCATTACACCCCAGAAAAGCTGTAGGAACTGTGATTCATTTCATGCAATGTCTCCATCATCTAGTTATGCAGCACTGTCAACATCCAACTATTAAATAACTGAATCTCAAAAACTAAGCAGACTGGCTTAAAATTGGATATAAGACCACGTATGCACAGTTACTTTCCTGTATTTTGTGCTTAAGAACATTGCAAGCAAGTTGCAATTGCATTGCACGCACGTTAGGTTTTTATTTCATATTTTTACATCCAGAGGTTGAGTTGCCCAGAGAAGAAAGCTGAGAGTGTTGTGCTTTCTCACTTGACTCTGAGACCTGGCACCTTAAGTGGCTTCTGCTGGTGTTTACTGAAAATAGCTACCTGTCCATGGTGGGCAAAGTGTTCGAGAGAAAAATACATTAAGGAAAAAAAATCACATTCATAACAAAATCAGTGGGATAATCGTGTGATAGCATAATGTTCATATTATAAAATTACTACTAAATGAGCATGGTATTACTTTCTAATAGCTAATGTCCAAGAATTTTACAATGTAACCATTATGTTTTGAAAGCAGGTGCTATCGTAATTGCCTGAGTAACTGCAGTGTCCTACTAACAGCAGGATTATTGGTGTATTATTGTTGAATTTTAAAATTCCCCGCAGGTTAGAATGGCACTTATTGCAGGAGATTGTAGGAAATTAATTTTGAAAAGAATGAAAACAAGAATGTAAAGAAAAATGGCAAGATTTCTAACAATTGCATCAGGTTCCAACACGGCAACTTTGTGCATAAGAGAACAGAACAGTATACACTGGTTTTTTTCAGTCAAGAAAAATGCCATTCTTTGATCTCTCAGCCACGGGTTTAACACTTTAATTCCTTTCTCTGATTGCTACTGCTGGAGAGTGGGAAATGTTACCCATGAGTTTGGTATAAAACAAAGTTGAATAAATCTCCAGCTCAGGAAAAAATAAGTGTATTCAGTGCTAACTTCCCAGATATCCCCAGCCAAAGTTCAGTTACTTTCTACTTACAGTGTATGGGTTTTTCCAAGCTGGAGACGTCTTTTTATGAAGTGGTTATCACTGGTAGTGGTTTCTACAGCTACTCTAACAGTTGCAGAAACAGCATAAGATGAAACTATGAATATCCACTCAGTTACCCTAAGTTGAAACTGCATTTATTTAAAGCAGAGAAAGCAACGAGTTGTACGACATGAAACTATTGTAAGAAACATCAGTCAAGTAACACTAACAATGCACAAGAAAGTACATAATAAATTTAATATTGCAATGAGTTTTAAATTTTGACCCATTACATGAATCACCCAGTTTTTCCATCCACACTAGGTAGCTGATCCAGTATGTACTGCACATGAGGATCCAGAATGATCTGATTGCTGGGCAGATACAGACTTGCATAGATTTGGAATTTCACTGGCTTCCAGGGAGCTGCTATTTGACAAGTTTTACTCAAATCAGAACAAGTATCCTTAGGACTCACTAATACGTTCATAAGAGACCAGATATGTTATTGATTTGTAGCAGTTTCTGCCTGGTTTGTTGCAATAAACCAGACTGCAAAATCCCCAGATTGTCCCCTGGGAGGAAGCTGCAGTGATGGAAAACAGATACATCCTCCCCTTCACTAAAGGACCTACAAAGGACAAAGCTGACATAATCTGGGAAGTACACACTGTTAAATGAACAGATGTGAAGTAAAACCACTACCAAAACACTACAAGCTGTGCTCATGATGGGAATTCTGAGGACAAGAAGCTATATATAATGTCAATATATTCTCAGCAGCAGACCACTCACCTTTCCTTTTTAAACTGCATTGATCAGTGAACACAGTACATTCTTGACCAGCTATCTGAGGGTATATTTTTTCCCTAAGTACTTTACTCCCTTGGCATAAGAGCTGTCACTGAAAGATATTTCCTTCATTTTGGAGGGCAAAGGTGAGAATGCCACAAGACTAATTCCTGTGACGCAATGTGTATTCATTGGCAGTGGCTAATTATAGCACAGAAAAATTACCAGCTTCCCCTGCCGAGGACAGAGTAGATGATCTCTGCTGTAGGACTGCACTCTGCTCTTAAGTTCTTCCTGTGTCTCAATGCCCACTGACACTGCGGGGAAACAGCAGTTTGTCATTCCGTCTCAGGCAGCTGTGCAACAACAGCGCTGAGGAGATTTCTGAGCCTGGCTCCCCTTTTCAAGGTTAGCCAGGTCTGTCATCTACAGTAACCCATGCTCATTCTGTCATCTCACAAGAATAAAGAGGAGCAAAAGAAAAACCCCAACCCCAAAGCACCATGGCTCTTCAATTTAGACAAGTGTATGTCCAACAGATGGAGATGAAAGCAAGAAAAAAGTGGCTATCTCAATTCCAAGGCAATGACATGGAATAGTATTACAGTTGGTAAGTAAGATTAATACAGCCTCACTTTGAACTATCTTACTAATGCTTTTTCTTTTCTATTTTTTTCCAGACATTCCCCATCCTCTGGACCATAACTCATTTATAGCACAGTGCACTTCTAGATCTACATAGTTGGCTATTCTCTAGATTTATAAGTTATTTCCTCAATCACTTTTCAAGATATTGGAAGAAATGTATATAAATTCTGTACTCCACCCCAGTGCACAGAACTGTAAGGTCTGTAAATATTTTTTTTTAATAAGTTGCTTTCTCTGCTGATTCAAAGGGGGAAAAGTAACTAACACAAAATGTAGGATATAAACATATCACCCCAAAATTGACCAAACTTTCTTTACAGGAAATGTAATCCTAATGGCTGAGAAAGGTACATGATAATTAAAAGGCATTCATGTGGAACAACATGCTAGGAGAGTGCTTTTGGAAACTAGGAAAAGACCCTAGTGCCCCTTTTTATTAGAACACAAAGTATTTTACTGAAAGTTAATTTTGTGATAGTGTCTAGAGTTAGTTTCAAGTCTTGAGAATGTTTTAAACTGCTTTCCCAAGAGGAATGAAATTATTTTTGTTTAGTGTTTTGTTGGTTTTTTGTTTTTTTTTTTTACTTTTGTGTGAGTTATTTTGACAGTATCAGGGACAAAAATGTTTTGATTATTCAGAAAACAAGTATAGTAGAAACCACTGATGCACATACTCCCTTAAATTGCCTGTCTAACGTGATTTGATACTGTCAAATATCCTGAATGATGTATGGGTAAGGGTATCATTTAGTCTCCAGGTACCCGAGTCCTCCATTTCTGTTGTAGCAGTGCTTTTCTAATACGGGAGCTAAATGGAGATCATAAAATCATTTAAGAGAAGCCACCAAGTAGTCAGGAAGGAAATTATCTTTTTTGCTGTTATTTTGAATTTAAATCGCAATGACCGAGAAAATTAGTATATTGGCTTCCACTACCAACTCCTTAAGTGAGTATTTTTCAGGGGTTATTTTTTTAACAAGATGATGTCCCATTTTCCAAAGCAAAGCAAAATAAACCAAAAAATTTGCAGTCCTCATTCTCTTTATAAAAACAAATTCACATCTGTTGCTTGGAAAAGTGACAAATCTATGTAAAATTTCTTGAAAAACTGAAAAGCATACTTGACCTTGAAGAATAGAGATCACCAGGAGTACAGAAGTCAGGTTGCCTTTGCTTTATGATTTGCAAAATTTTCAGCAACTTGCCAACACTTGGCCATATTTCATTACTATTGTGTGTGTCACAACCCACCTTCTCAGGAATACTGCCCTGGTCCATCCCCCTAACCATAATGATGAAATAACTGGCTAATTTCAGTATTGGAGACTTAGAGTCATCAACAATATTTACCAAATTACAATAAGACAGCAAACAAGAATAACATGCCATCCTTCTAAGAGATATATTTGGCTGTAATTACCTGCATATTTGAGGTCTAAGTAAGCTCTTGGATACCTTGTAGTTAACTGGAACATACCAAAGAAAAGATCAGGCAAATCTTTAAAGATGAGATTCCTCAGAAGGACAGAAAGAAAAGTAAAATGACTCCTAGTTCCAATGATAGTTGGCTACTTAAATCTTGTGTCTAAATAAACAGCATATACTCCTAACAGTTCAGAGACAAAGAAACCAACCAACCAACCAAACAAACAAAAAACCCTGAAGTATTTCTGTGGACTTTCTTATTTTCCTAAATCATTAAATTAAGTCAATACACTATCAAATAATTAAAACACAGCACTCTACAAGACTCTGTAATAATTTCCCCAGAGAAACACAGCATTATTCTGTATAAAACACAATGGGAGAAAAAAAAAAGAGAGAAAGAATGCTCAAGAAAGAAAAAACCCTCTAAATGAAGAGTGACAGAAAGTCAACCTGCTGCCTCTGCTGAAGGGTAATGTTTATTTAACTATAAATATGCGAACAATTCACCAGCAGGACTGCCTCAGAAGAAGGAGGAATGGCCAGGAGAGGTAGTTTGCTGCAGGCCATTTGTGACATCAATGGTACTAGAGCCCCTAGCTCAGTGAGGGTCTCTGCCCCAGGTCTTCTGGAAACACTGGCTGATCTCTGCAGGGAAACCTACTGGGATAAAAGGCTGTTTATACTTCAGTGTATGAAGTACACCATCAGTGTCCTCATTAGCTCAGGCTAACTAACTCTGGTCCAAGAGTTAAAATTGTACTTTGCATGTAGCTGGGCAGGTGAATGGAAGCCTGCACTTCCATCACTGCAGTGTGTTGTGACCCCTGAACAGCCGTGCCCATACTGGGGAGCCTGTGAAACACCTTAACTGGCCTGTTTGGGTAACTACCTTTAAACATTAACATTTTATCTGAACTAGCAACTTTTAAAGCCTATTAGGTACACTGGTCAAATCCTTTGTTAAACCCAAACACTCCTCAAAGGTTGTGGTCTGCTTAGTACATTTGCATCCTGGAACAAGCACAGGAGGAGCAACCGAATTAGGATGGTCCAAATCTGACTAGTAATCAATTACATCAAAGTAATAAAAATAGACATATCTTGAAAGGGCTCCAGAGAGTCCTTTGATGTCTCCTTTAGTAAACACAATAGCTCAAATTACATACTGCTGAAAACTGGTGTTAAGAGCTTGGTCATTTTCAGTAACAGTGTAACCCGTACAGACTTAGCTTGCAGTCTGAAGGCAGCCTGAGGGGACAAAAAACAGGTATAACAAGGAAAAGCAACCATCTCCAAAGGCATAGGGTAAAGTAGGTCACCATTAAACACCTTTTTGACAAGGTCTCCAACTGATGTACCCTGGCCTCCTGAAACTGATAAAACTCCTGAGTTTTAAAGCTCCAGAGAGGGGTTTTGCCCACTGAATTCAGCCTGTGTTATCTTATTTTAGCAACAGCGGCTAATTGCTTAGCCCTTCACACCCCTATTTTAAGCTGCTATTTTGCTATGTATGTTTATATTAACTATGTTTATTCAGGCATGTAAAGAATTCATACAAAAGAAGGAAACAGAGGTAGTTAGGAACTGCACGACAACAAAAATTTTCGGTTTTCAAATTTGGCATCATAATTACACCATGCACATGCTCATCTGACTTTCATGCTTCACTATCCATAGAGCTGAATCAGCACAGAAAATGAACATTCCTGTTGACAAAAACTGCTGGTGACTTGACAGAGATATATTTTTCATCTAGATCAAATGGTAGTTTTGCTGGGGGAAAAAAGGGAATACTCTGTATGCATACTAATAAACAACCTGTAGTGATTTTCAGAGATTCTGTTGCTTAGGTCTGTGAAAATAGCATAAAGAATTTTATGTTGTCATACGTTTATTCTTGTAAAATAGCTCTTATTTTCTGGAAGGATTTCAAGAGAAGAGAAAAATCTTCTTTAACTGAAAGGAAACTATGTTGTCACTATGAAGCTAAAAAAGTGCAAAACAATGAAGTGCTAAACAAAATCCTGAAGACCAGAAGATTTTGTGAGAGATTTCAGTCTGTTTATCTTGGTTTAAATACTGAAGTGTTCTATACTCTTGTGAATCCCATGTGACTGTGCAAGCCATGAAACCTTAGAATATCATTATTCAACACAGCACTCCAGGTTTTCAGTGGGAGTTATATGTAGACTTAAACACTAGGTTTTCCAACTCCCTGCATAGAGCAGCAACAACTTAAAATGGATTAATGTAGGGACTCAGCATTTTGCTCCATGACCTAGAAGTGAGACAAAAAGCACTTCTAATACAAAGGAAATGTGGATTAGTTCGGGAATTGTTTCAGTGAGAATGTCAGAGAAGCTGTTGAAGAAACAATTGGAGATGAAGAATTGCCAAGTTGGAATATCAAGAAAGTCACCTTTTATCTAGTATTTCTTTAAAAGCTAACTGCTGCCTAACACACTGACCTTGTGCTTCACTCCGGATGGGAAAAGGGGTTGCTACCTCTTCTTCCTAACAAAAGGAGACATGGTCCCAGATGCAACAGCCAGGGAACTGAGCATGCACTACAAAGTCTTTAACTGCGACCTGGTCATCCTTGTTGAAGGGGAGAAGCCCCCAGCTACACAGAAAGGCCTGCTGGTCTTTGGAACTTGAAACAGATCAAGTAGAAACTCAATGGCATCCCCAAACCTGTTTTTTCACAGTGTCTTGTAATGGTGCTTGAAAAATTCCGCCCTTTTTTTGTTGTCATGTTAGAAAAAAAAAAAGCCAATGGAACAATCTTATTTTATTGGCTTTCTCCTGTGATCTTATTCTTTGTGGTATCCACTGAATCCAAAGGGTCCTCAATAAGGTGAGTTTTGCTCAGATTGAAGAAGGATTTGGCTGCAAGCTCGATATACAATAATTAAAGGAAAAACAAGTTGGACAGGATGCTGAAGAGAAAATTGAGGCCTGGTAATACATGCAAACAGGGAGAAGCTGTTGTTGTTGTTGTTGATCTTAGTGCTTTGTTTTCCAGCAGCAGAATCTGTTGTGTTCCAAACAGGAACTAATAGTAGTCTATTGGATGGACTAGATGGATATCTTGCTTTTGTTGAAGCAATTTTTTTTTCTCTCCTGAAATGGAAAATCTTTTTGGAAAACATTTGCATCTTGTTTCCCCCTTTCCTCTCAGATATATGAAGCATCCTGTATGGAATGCTGCTTGGTGTCCAGGATGCTTGGTTGCTCCACCTGTTTTGAAGACAGGTAGAATAGCATGCTCCAAATATAAAACTGGCTGGTCTCGGGCAAGCGGAAGTGGAAAACCAGCACTGATGTATAAGTGACCTACGTTAACCTTTACACTAAAAGGCTGGGCTGCTTTTCCCTCGAGTCCCTGAGGGGCAGTGCTCTAACAGTGTAACAAGGCAACCTCCATTCACGGTTGGACCATCCATTCCTCTGTTGGACCACCATGAAGCAGCTGAAATGGACCGGTGAATCCAGCCTTCGAAGGCTGTCGACCACTTGGCCACACAGGGCTCCGGAACACCATACTTGAAAAAACGAAATTCAAAGACGGGGTTCAAGAGAGCTGGTCTGCTCTCAGTATTTTTGTGCAAACTGATTATTACCGGGCCACATCTACTGAGCTATTTTGCATAATAAACCTCTAAAAGTCTAACCCAACTCCAGTACCGTAGGAGGATTAGACATGGTAATATCTCTCTACAGCCACTTCTGAGGATTAGCTTCAAAAATCAAATTAAAATGAAGCAAACACAAATAGTTCCACAATAAGTTGCAACACCCTTATTCAGTAACCATCATCTGCGCCTCTTGCATTTTATATTACCATATGTGGAATCTATGCAAAAGAATATACCTGCTGCATGTGGTAAAGCTGAGAAACTCTCTGTATGGGCACATCAATGTATTCAGGTTTTGAGCCCTCACTTGCCCAAGTATTCCTAGTGAAATAAAAAATCTATTTGGTTTTATTTATTTCCAAATACTGAGGAGAAAATACATGATTTTTACCTCACAGTTTGAGAAAAAGGAGATGAGAGTGAAAAGTATAATGTTCTCCAAGCAGGACTGTGTGCTGTGACTTGCAGAACTGGCCACAGAACTGTGACTGCATGTCTTGTTTTTCATTCTTACACAAGCCATCGTTTTTTATTATTTTTCTCAAGCGTATTTAAAGTTCAGTATTTAAATTGGCACATTTGTTTTTTAAAAATGACCAGCAAGTGTAATAAAGTGTTTGCCTAAACAAGTATACTAAATGAAAATTTGCAAGCCTGTTTCTGAGCAATGGCTATAAACAAGAGCTATCCAATAAATTTTAAATTCTCTTTGGGGTCAAATGCTAATAGAGATACTGAATTGAACATGTAACAAAACTTGATTTACCAGATCAACAATTCCTGTTGTCTTAAATTAGCAGAGAAAATTACACACTGTCAACAGTCTGTTTGTTCTGTTCTTAATTTCTCTTATTATACAGAAAATGTGAATCACAAGTCTGATCAAAAATGTTAATATAAAGTCATATTAGAGGTCATTAATGTCAACTAATAGTTACAAAATGTAGAACTGGAATACTGCCAAGTATCTAAATCTCCTGAGATGACAAACAATAATGAAGCTCAGAAAGTTTGTGAGAAATTTACAAGGCAGAGGAAGATGTCTGTGGTGGAAAGATAGACACGCTGGTGATTTGGAGCAGTTTAATAGCATCTGTAATCCAAAGCAGGAACATCAAGGTGTTCTTCAGCAATATTGTTGGCTAAAATGATAAGTATGAAAATCAAATA
This sequence comes from Rhagologus leucostigma, assembly GCA_013397725.1. NCBI lineage: Eukaryota > Metazoa > Chordata > Aves > Passeriformes > Rhagologus > Rhagologus leucostigma. Next base: position 36,721 of record VZTD01004615.1, on the reverse strand, counting down.
GTTTGGAACTACACTTCCTGAACATGCTGTTCAGTACAATTACAAGAATAAGCAGTAAATGAAGACTACATAAGGAAGTTGCTAGGTTTGTCTTAGGAGATCATAGCAAGATAACTGGACTTTACAAGTACAAGGCATTGTTTTCTCTCTAGCCTGTAAATACCAGTGTTAAAAAACTATGGCAGTGCTACTGCAGTGCTATTTTTAAAAGTAATAAAAAAACCCCATTGCTCTCCTAATTCACTGCTGCCTATTGTCAAGCTTCATACTGAAAATCTTGTTACGGAGTAAGCTTTTCTGAATATTCTGCCTTCTCCAGACCAATAATAATATGTAATATCCTAGACAGCAAGACAGCTAACACTACGGCACTATAACAAACACAAATGGAGTCCAGTGCAATGAATTTGGCTAATTATGTGGACATCCCCCCTGGACAGCAAATGCCATGTTTGTCACTCTAATATATCCCATCATTATAGCAGAAGGGCAGTCAGGCAATCTTTCTCTTCTTCTTGTTTCACGGAAATGGAGTAGGTGTCCTTCCCCATGTAGAGAACCATGCATAAACTTACACAATTTATTACTGTGAGAAAAAAGCACCTGGCTAAGAGTGATCTGTTGGCTCATGCAGCACAAAATAAAAGGCCTCCAAGGAGCTCGAAGCGTCACAGATGGTATCATTGTAAACAAAATAATTATTACTTACCACTCTCTACAACTACCTAAAAGGTAGTAGTGAGGTGGGTGTCGGTCTCTTCTAGACGGCCTGCTGTGAGGGGACTAGAGGAAATGGCGTTAAGGTGAGACAGCGTAGCTTCAAATTAGGTATTAGAATAATTTTTTTCACTGTTCAGGTGGTCAGGCATTGGAATAGGTTGCCCAGGAAGGCGGTAGAGTCACCATTCCTGGAGATGCTTTACAGGTGTCTGGAACTGGCGCTGGGTGATATGGTTCAGGGGTTACAGCTGTAATGCCACGTGATGGCTGGACTTGATGATTTTAAAGGTCTCTTCCAACCTAGATGATTGTATGATTCTTTTTGATGCATATGACCCTTGTACTGATAGTACACGTCACCATATTTTCCCTTTGGTTTTGCTTTTTCCCCTATACTGAGACATTCGGTTTGGTATCCTCGTGTGTGTCCCTATGCTACTACAAGGAAGTGTCCAGGCCCGTTACCCTCACACCAGGCCCGCGCTCTTCCTGAGCAAGAGCAAAGCTTTAGCTTCGTCACTCGCACCGCGGCAAACGGTGCAAATCCCATCGCTTTGGGGCTCCCGCCTTCCTCCGTGCCCAGGCGCTCCCGCGACGGCCATGGCCGTGGGAGCGCTGGTCCTTCCCAGACACCACGACGCCCGAACCCCGCTCCTGCCACTCGGGAGCCCGGGCGGGCGAGAGCCCCGCGGCCGATGGCGGCCGATGACCCCTCCGCGGCGCTGACAGACAGCTGAGCGCGGAGGAACACGGCGCCGCCGCGTCAGCGGGCGGACCTAGATTCGGCCGCTGCCG
>VZTD01004615.1:0-35166 GCA_013397725.1 Rhagologus leucostigma | reverse complement strand
GGCGGCCCCCGCCGTCGGCGGTCCGTGCCCGCCGCCGAGTCCCGGGGGCTGCCGAGCTCCGGAGCCTGCCGCGACCCTCAGGAGGCGCCAGCAGGAAGAACAGCACAGCAGCCCCGAAGCGGTGGCGCCCGCGGGCAGCCCCAGAACCTTCCTTCCCCTGCCCCGCCCGTTCCCCTTGGCTCCGCCCCTCGGCTCCGCCCCCGGGAACCGTTGGCGGCGGCGTGCCGGGCCCGGCCCCGCCTCCCACCCTCCCGCGGCGTCCGGGCCTGGCCAGCGGCGGCGGCAGCGCGGGGCTCTCTCGCCNCTCCTCCTCCCTCCCGGCCCCCCGAGCGGAGCGCGGAGTCACCGCGGCGCGTAGACGGGCCCGGCACTCGCACACACACAATGGCGCTGAAACGCATCAACAAGGTGAGTGAGCGCTGCGGCTCCTCCTCCTCCGCCGTCCCCCCCTCCCCTTCACTGCTTCGCCCTTCTTTTTATTGTTATTTTTTGGGTGTTTTTTTCTTGCCCTTCCCCCATCGTCCTCCCCCTCCTCGCCCCTGGAGGAGACGGGCGGGGGGGGAGAGGCGGAGGCTGGAGAGGCCGGGAAGCGGCGGCTCCTTCCGGCGCGGCCGCGGCCTGGCTGGAGCGGCGAGGCCGCTCTCTCCGGGCCTGAGCTCGGAGCTCAGTCCCGGCCCCTTCCTGAGGGCGGGGGCCGGGGGGGTTCGGGGAGAGGCAGGTCCCGGGGCCGCTCGGATGTCAGCGCAGCCTGGTGCCGCTGCCCTTCCGCCGAAGCCGGCCCGAATGGCCCCGGCCCGTGTGTGCCGGGGGGTTTCGGCGCGATGGCGGCGCTGCCCGGGGCAGCAGCTGGGCCCCTCGGCCGGGTTCTCCCCTCTGCTGTGCAACTTCTCTCCCGCATTGTAAGATGGCGGCGGGTCCGCCTGGCCCGGGCCCTTTCCGGGATCCTTCGCGTTCCGCAATAACGCGGCACGGACACACGGAGCAGCCGCCGCGATGCCGCCCTCGCCCCGCGGTCTCCCCTCTCCGCCGCCCGAGGGCCCTCCGGACCCCCGGGGATCCATCGCCCGTCCGGGAATCGCTTCCCCCCCGCGCCCGGCGGGAGCGCGCTGCGCGCCGCCGCCTCCCCCCCGTTGCACAATCGGAGCCGGGTGGAGCAACTTCGCGGCGGCTAACTCGGAAAAAATGCCGAGGTGATGAAAGTTTGCTGGTTTGGTTTTGGTTTTGGCTGTTCTTTTTTGGGGGTTTTTTTTTTGTGATGGTGGTTGTTTTTTATTAAAGCTCTCCCAGGGTAAGAAGGCTCCCGGCGTGAGGTTGCGCCTGGGTAGGTTTAGGTTTTCTCGGCAGGTTTAAGAATTGCTGGGATGTAATGGCAAAATGCGATGGGAGCGCAGCGGCGTTACCGGGAAGTCGCTGTTGGTCTGTGCTCCTTCCTACGCGAGCTACGTGGAGCATTTACGTGTTTCAAGAGCTCAGAGGAGTTTCTTGGTCATCTCATAGCCTGCCAAGATGGCAGAACGTCAGTGTGTCCTGAAATCGGTGAATTTCGGTGCACCAAACACCTTTTGTAGACAGTGTGTAAACTTTTTGCCGCCTGTTAGTCTCAGTTTAATGTCATGCAGTGCTTGTCATACTTTAGATAAAATGAGCGTTTTTTATAATGTTTTTAGTGAATGGATAGTACTGTTATCCTCAAAAATTTTAAATCCATTCTGGATAGTTAGCTGAATGGATTGTCTTTGAATTATGGCTATCCTCTGGCAAGAATTTCAAAACAATTCCTGTGAATCTGCCATCAAAACTTGTTCCCCGTATTAGTGGATGATATCACTTGAGTTGAAACAAAGCTAGGATACTCCCTGGTATGCTTTGTCATCAACTCATGCTTATGAAACACGTTCAGGCGCTGCAGGTAAGAATTTATTGTCAAATGTAAACCAAGACAAACCCCCACTTATGTAGTAATCTAGTGGTCAGAACCTGAAAACGATTCAGCATGACTCTAGAACCAATAAGTCATCTCTCTGACCTCAAGGTTTTGGCCTGTTGTGTACAGTCTCTTGTCCTATATTAGTCCTTACACTCTATGGCACTGTGTAATAGCAAGGTTGTTCCTTCACCCAGTGCAAGAGTTCAGGATTGGGAAGATAGTTGAGTTAGTGTTTTTTCTTTTGGCCTTTTTTTGTGTGTGTGTGTTTGTTCAGGTTTTTCTAATCAGTTTAATCCTACCACACTACAAGATACAATTCCAAATTCACATAGAGTTTTCAGTTTTTATTTTTGTATTTGCAAGTCTGGAAGGTGAACTTTATTTCTAGGCTGAAACCATTCTTTGCATGTTGCTTTCTTTCCAGTACTGGTTTCCAGTATGAATGTTTACTGGGGCTGATGCTGACATAAAAAAATAGCAGGGCCAGTTCTGTAACAAAATGGTTGTGAAAGTAATTTTAATCCTGTCAACCAGTAAAGCCCAGAGAGAATGGCGTTGTCACTGGTAAGATGAGATTCCCTGTCTTCTAACTGTAAGATCGCAGATCAGACCTTGGAACTCTCTGCTTCCTTGTAGTATGTTGTTGGCAGTAGATGAGAACAGGTTAAAGAGAAACCAGGACCTCAAACACTCTAATCACACATAGATGATTTAGTTTATGTCATTACTCGTCAGGACTAGAATTGATCGTCTCCTGCAGCTGATGACAACCTGAATGTACCAGTGAAGGTATTTTCAGTCTGTTTAGCTGACTCCCTCTTTGTGGACTTGGCGTATCAAGCAAAATAACATTCTTTGTTATATTGAGTAAACTAGACTTCGAGAGTCTGTTAGTGTGTGTACCTTTAATCTGAAGTCTGTTACACATTCAGAATACAACCACTCTTAAGACATAACTGGCAAATTCTACTTCTGATTTGAAAATGAAAGTAAATGAGTATTTATGTGTTGGGTTGTCTGCTTCTAGAACATCCTGTATAAAGCACTCCCCAAACTGAAATAGTTGTCAGGTACACAGCCAATTCCAGAAAGATTCTTGTTATGCTGGAGTTTGTCATGGCATCAGTGCCATCTGCTCTGAGGGCAGCTGGCGTTCGGTTGGCAAAACTCTATCCTTGATATGGTTCCCTTTGCAGTTGTTTTATGAAAACAAGCAAGTTCTTTTACCATGGAATACTGTGAACCTGCATCTTAAAATTGAGTGGTTTTTTTCCTGAGGACAAAGTTTTTCCCTATTTTTTTTTTTCTCCCCAGAATTGTCAAGAAATTAGTGGTGATTTGAGAGCTTCTATCTAAATGCTTGGTACATGCTGTGGCACATTGTCTTGGTCTGAAGTGTCAATGGTGCCTGCTAAAAACACATGCTGTAATTGCTGCAGCATGCTGGAGCTTCCGCTTCAAATGATGATGATCCGGTAGCAGGGAAGCATTTATGTAGGAGTGGGGAATCAGGAATTCGTAAAATTTGGAAAACTTGGAAATGTGACATCACTGATACACATCCATTTTATCACTGCTGTACGCATCCATTAAAGTGAGGTAATATAAGTGGCCTAAGTGATCTTGATGGGCTAAAAATAGAATTAGTACAGGAGATGTATGCATGAAATGTCTCATCTGTGTAATCCTTAAGAAAGCTTGTGCCTGCTGTGTTTTATGGCCGTTTGATTAAGCATAGCACAAGCCAGCATCATTATATTGGAATAATTTATTAGAAAATCTTAAGTGGAGTTGGCATCCTGCAAGCTAAAGGCTGAAGGTGGCAAAACCATTTATTGCTACTCAAGTATAGATAGAAGGCCTCCATTGACAGTGGTGTGAGTGGAGACTGAAGAACTATTTTCCTCAGGCTATAGCCTCCAGCACTGTTCCTAGATGTATAATTAATTGCAACTTTAACCCCCCTTCTCCAGATGCTCCTAGTAAGAAATGCTGCTAACCATGGAAATATAGTATTTTTTGGCGATTGGGTGTAATGTGCATCAGTGAGGACTGCATGGAAATCTGCATTAGTTTAACCAAAGTCGAAGAGTTACAAAGCCTGCTTATTACTTTATTTTTAAACTGCTACTTTTTTCTTTTGAACTTGGTTTGAATTTTTAAAAAAAATCTATATAAAGCTGGTTGGAATTAAGTTTTCTTCTCTGGATGAAACCCACAACACTTTTGCGGGCAGTCTTGGATTTTGTTTGCTGGGCTTTTTCAAAATAGTTAAATAACTTGAAGTTATGTGATTGAACTCATGCTTTGAATGAATGTCTAGAAATAAGTCTGGATTTGTGTGTTTAGGGGCTCAGAAAGTTAAGATTAGCTAGCTAATGAAATTCAGTTGATGTAAGCTTAGTTGAAATGCTTTAAACCTTTGTAAATGCTCTCTCCCTGTATTGAATTACCTTTTTTTACTGTAATTTCACCTTAACTATTGTGAATATCCAGGGCTAGACTAAGCCTTGCATTGGGTAGGTAATTCAGCTCAACTATCGTGCTCAGTGGTTAGAAGGGTCACATTGAGCCAGTAGGTAGTGGTTGGTTTTTAAATCATGATATTGCAGGAATGGAGTTTGGGAAGCCCTATTATTGAAGAACTTAAATGTTTTTTAAAAGTCAGAATAAAATATTTAGCATTAGATGAAAGCTGTCATGACCTAAATTCTGTTTAAGATTTAGCTTATCCAAATAGAAGTGGCATTTCTACTATGAAATTAACATCATTAGAATGAAAATAATGTTTCTTAATCGGATATGTTTGGTTCTCTGTATTGAAGACCAGCATTTATTAGTAAAGTATTGGATGTGTTTTAAGAACTGGTCATATTTTTATGAGAGAGGAAAACCGATGCTTCCCTAGCTGGAAAGTTTGGACTGCTGTAACTTAAAGATTTCTTTTGTTAATTGAACACAGTGCTTGTGAAACAAGTTTCCAGTCAGCACAGAACTTTAAATGTGTGCATTGGAGTGGGAAGAGAATAGGGATTGTTATCTCACTTAAGTGATTTACAGAACTTCATAGATCAATATTCCATTAGATGGGTACTTCTTGCATGCTTCAAAAAGAGTTCTCCAGTATATCAAGGATTTAGGTGGGATAATCTATACAGAGTAAAAAGGTTGGCCAGCTCTTACAATGTTTATGATCATTCCAGCTTTTAGAGATCTGGTTTTGAAAATAAGTCCATGTTTTTGCTATTATTCCTAGTGTGAGTTTCTTCTACAGAAGGCCTGATGTGGAACTCCACTGAATGAGCTCCCTTCAACTTCCCGCCCAGTCTGTAAACCAGTTCTGAGGCTTTTCTCTGAGCTCATGGTTAATGGGTAAGGGAGTGGAGAAGGATGTAAACAGCTGTAAGCAGCAGCTGTTGGATACTGAGCAGTGAAGTGCCTCTTGCCGAAGGCGTCTCTCTGTTCCTTGTGGAGGCCGGTTCCAGCCTGGTGTTATCCCCTGCCCGTGGATGTGTTCTCTGCATCCACTGGGTTGAACTGTTGGAGGAGAGAGAGAATGGAGATTCTTAACCTTCTCTGAGATGTCAAGTGACAGCTGGTAAGGAGGAGTGGGAAAGAGTTGAGCTTTTGTGTCATTCAGATTAGGGCGTTTATACATCATCCCTGATAAATCTTTCTATTGCAAATAGGAAGGTTTTGCCACTTTAACTGTCTGCCCTGTGTTCTTGTGTACGTCCCTCCCCTGTGCATCAGAGCTGGCAGATGGGAACTTGTGGTCTGCACTTAAGCGTTAGGTCTGATCTCTCAGAATAAGCTGACTTTTGTTGATGCTTTTAGGCTAAGATGCTGTAGCTTACATTGGAAAGGCTGAGTTACAGACATTCTTTCCTGTGATTGATTCGATGTAGTAACCTGATGGTAGAATATGCAGAAAAAAAATTAAGGAATGAAAGCAGCAGTGTGAATGTGTGTGTGCATGTGTATGTATCTATAACTGCAGTCAGTAGGGCTTTTTACAATGTGGTTGCTTTTTGTCAAGTTGGTTTTATCAGAAGAGAGTCTTAAACTCTGTCGACTTGCACCTGCTTGACAGTTTTGTAAACTTTGGAATATAAATTTAATGCCTCAAACTCTAAATGGAACATGCAGGAGATTTCAAAAAAAAACCGACAAAACCAGTTTCTCCTCACTGGTCTTTTACAGGGCACCGATCTGATTAAATTTGTAGTTGTGTTGGGGAACCTTTGCCAAAAAAAATTAGCTAAAATTATATTCACAAGTTTAAATTGGTGTTCATGCCTTTGGCAAGTCTTTGTAAAACACTTGGATGTAGACAAGGCTTAATACTGGAAAATAGAGCATTGCAGGATTCAGGACTGAAAGCTAAATAGGTAGGGAGATTTTTACCAACAGTAAACTTCAGTATTAAATTTTTGCGTAAAGGAAGCATTTGTTCTGAACCTCATCCCTTTGAGACCTGTGATACACTAGACATCTTCGAGATCTCCTGAAGTTTTTTCCGCTGTAATTGTGATGGGTTTTCATTCTGGTCTTAAGAAAGCAAGATGGGAGGATTGTGGACTGCTTTGCAAATATTACGGCCCAGTAGAAAAAGAAGGTTATCAACATTTAAACTTTCCCAGAAGTATCTGGACACCAGAGTTGCAAGCTGAACTGAGTGCAGATGCTGAAGTGCTTTAGGTCTTTCTGATGGGAAGGCATGAAGATTGTGTTAAATGCTCTGTTAACTTCATAGTGAGCTGCGTAAGCTAGAATTAGGTTGGCCAGGTGTTCATCACCTCTGTGAGCTCTTCTAAGTTTCTAATAAATATAAATAAATGCACTGCTCTAAGGCAGTACTTCTCAACTTTTGTTGGCCTCTTTGAGTAGTAATGCCAGAAAATTCTCTTAAATCAGATAAATGCAGTTTGTTTTTCCTTTTAGCCTAGTTTTTTTTGCCTTGAATAGTATAGGAGGATCTCCTGAATTACAATTTGCCACATGAGCAATGACCCCCTTCCACTCCCGTACTTCAGGATGCAGTCTGTTCATAAAGGTGCTTTTAAACTTTTTTTAAAAAATTTTTTCCTCATTTATCTTTTAAGATCCTTCTGTACATCACTATTCTCTATATAGATGAGGTGGAACTCAACTGTAAGAGCAGTTGTATTCCAGATAGTTTTGTGTTTTGTTTTGGTGGTGGTTGGTTTGGTTTTTTACACTGTTGTCTTGGTGTGAGCTGATTTTGTGTGTAACTGTACTTAAACCTATAGACAGGCCCTTAGAACGATTATGAAGGGTAGTCACACAAATAGCATAATGTGATAGGGTAATTGTACGCTGTTGCTAAGGCAGTGTAGTCAATCCCACATAGTTGTGTCCATTCAATATCGCCCTGTGGTATATTGTAATAACTTTCACATGCATCTTTGTATTCATACAAAACACGGATTGGTGAAAGTCAAGACAGTTTTTAAAAGGAGAGCTGATTTTCAGAGTTTGTTAGGTTAATTAATAAATTTCAGAATAATATATGAAGCTTCTTCTAAACAGTGAATTCACCATGCTGATTAAAGACATGGTGTTACTTGTTAGAATATTAATTTGATAACTTCCTGTTACACTGTCCTCGCTTTTTTGAGAACATGGAGAATTCTTGTAGCTTTTCAGAAGGTGCACACTGACTGATGTTGTGCCCCATTGAGGCCACTCATCATTTCTACAAAAACTTGTCCTGTACGCTGCCAGTCTCCAAAGTCGTCATTTGTGTAGTCTTGGCAAACTCTGGGAGTCTTCTGTCACATGGAGCACAGGGTGCACAGATGCTGCTTCTGGTTGTGTGTCAAATGCTGGTGGCTGAGGTTCTGCTCTAAGTTACTGTGCCTTCGACAAGCTGAAGGGCAGCGTGTTGGGAGGCTCTTACATAATGCTGCCAAACTCCAGCATCTAAGGAATATTAAGCCAGCGTTTGTGTGAAAATGCCTAGCACAATGCCCAAATTGCATTTGTGAGAGGTAGCCATCAGACCAGAGCGCCTTACTTTGGGTATAAACTTCTTTCCAACTGCATCAGTTTACATTTGTCTGGACTGAATTTCATCTGTCCCTTTGTTTCCCAGTCATTCTGTTTCATTTAGCAAGGTGCATCTTGGCATTTCTCGTGTGGCCTGTTGATACTAGTTACCCTCTTCTCCGAGGGCAGCATTGTAGTCCTGGGTTACAGAACCAAAGATCACTGTGGTTCTTGCAGGAAAAAACTCCCAAGGGCAGAGCATGGTAAGTTTCAGTGTCCGATATTCAAAAGCTTGGAAATGGCAGAATTAAAATACCCATCTATCACTGAATGGCTCGGTAGTTAACCAGTCCTTCACTTCACACTTTCCTCTCCAATGTACTTTAGCCAATGTACACAGTTCTCATTCTACACTGAGCATAGGAGTGTTTTAATAAGCTCTGCTGTTTTCTGGGTATGGTAGTTGTTATAATACTTCAGAATTCATGTGTGTAATGCAGTCAGATTTTCTTTATCTTGAGTAAGACAGCTTCTGTGGTTTTGGTTACTTTAGGGGAAACAAACCGTACTTTTGAATTCAAAGCACAGGTACAGGTGTGTAGTTGCCACCTTTTCTTTTTAAGTTTGTTCCGAAAGCCTTTAGGGAGTGACCAGGAAAGCAAAGTTTGTAACTGCATTCCTTTTCCAGTTGTATCTGTCCAACTGCTCTGCAAAACATTGGAATAAATAGAGAGCCATTTAGTTGCAGTGAGTCTGAAATTTCCCAAAAACCATTACCTGCATTGTACACCTTCCAGATTTCAGAACAGATGAGAACAGCTCTAGACAATACTCTCATTCACCAACAGCTTGTGTACTGAAAGGTAGGTTCTCTGAAGAGATAGTAGGTAGTCACCTGAGTAGTTTGTATCACAGTCCAAGTACACCAAGTGACTTAATTACAGTGGCACAGCAGTCTGGCATTTCCTTCCTTGAGTGCCAGGCTTAAAATATGAGTATTTCTATGTTTGTCTTTCATTATACCACAAAGGTATTATGGCTAGACATTGTACAAACAATATGTGGGGTGTAGGCTGAAAAATCCAGTACTAAAGACTGAAAGGAGCACCATGAAAAATAGAAGCAGAATAGTCAGAATAGGGAGAATCACAACTGTTAGATTCCTAGTTATGTTTGGGTTTCTTAAAAACCTTTCTGTGCTCTTTGTCCTTGCTGTTTTTTGTGACTGCTTTTCAGGTGTTCTCTCTGCAGAGTTGCTCTAATGTCCTGTTTTAATCAAGAGGAACCTACATCTTTCTGTATCTTGCACTGCCATTACACATTGCTTTTATCTATTTATTGTTAGCCAAAAGGCCACTTGTTTGAAACTGATAATTTTCTGCTGGTTACATTTGTTTTGTGATGTCTGTTATGCCATTGCTTTCTTACTCAGCTTAGAAATCCACATTCAGTATCCTTTCAAACTGTTATTTTCTGCTTCCAGGTGTAATTAATTTCCATGCTGAAATGAATGTTTCAAATGCAGGTGTGTGGGATGAGGCAGTAGTTCTTTGCTGCTTGACACTTCTTAATCTTCAAACAGGCTTAAATGTTCTTCCCCTCCCTTTATAGCTGCTTCCAATCCTTCCTTCTTTTTTAAAGCTGTTTTCAGCTGTGAGCTAATGAGTAAGACTAATGCAGTGATGAATTTTTGGTTGCCTAGAGTTTGAGATATCCTGTTTGACACATCATTAGACAAGCAGTCAAGTTAATAAGTGTCGATTTTTTGATTGACCCTAGTGTTCTTTTTTCTCTTTGTCCTTTTTTGGTTGGATTGGTTTTTTGGGGTGGGGTTTTGTGTGGGTTTTTTGTGTGTGTGCGCGTTGTGGTTTGTTGTTTGGGGGTTTTTGTGTTGTGGTTTGTTGATTTTTCTTTTTTTTTTTTTTAATCTTCTGATTTAACTGCTTATCACCTTTCATGCCCTCCAAGTTATTTTCTGGAAATGTAAAGCAAATTAATCCATCTATGCTTTCTTGACTACGACCCAGAAAGCTGCAATATGTGATTTTAACAAATACGCGTGTTACGAACCAATATTAAATGTAACTGTGAGTTAAGGCCTGTGGAAGACAATCTTCAGTCATTGTGGTGGGAGTGATCTTCTGTCACTCTGTGTTTAAGTCAGCTGTTACTATCATTAAAAGTAAGGCCTGGCTATTTCCAGCTTAAACTAAACAAATGTAGTAGTGCCACAGGGAGTATGCAGTCTGACAGACAGGAAGAAAAGAAGCTGGTGCGGATGCTGCATTATTTGGTACCTTGCAAGAAGGCAGCTTGGTAGGCACCAGGCTGTCATTTCTTATAGAATTTTCTGGGACCTGAAAATTTCTGGTTTTTGGCTCAGGCATATTTGGATAAGATATCCTTTGTCATTCTTTAAAGTTTCTTCGTTCTTAAAATGGCTTCTGTAATCTTTTAAATAGCTAGTGGAGAGGAGTTGTTTGAGGGATTTTTTAGCAGCTTTTCTGTCAAGAAAAGAAAGATACTTCTGGTTTTATTGTAGGATCACAGTCCTGCATTCGTACTCACATGTCAAAGTTTTGAATCCTTGCTTGAAGCTTAAGCCATATTTTCTATGTTAGTTATTATTATATTGCTGCAAAACAAGCAGGTTAGTTCACTTTTTTATAAGCTTTTTTTTTTTTTCTTGAAAGTACTGGTTTGGTTTTTTTCGTTAGCTTTCTGATAAATGTATTGTGAAAGAGAAGCAAAGAGATAAAATCCGGGGCTGTTTCACTAATGAAACTGAATCTTGCTAGAAACTTAATGTAAAACTGGCAGAAGACAGTGATGCTGAATTTGTGTTAGAGCAGATCTGTCTGTTGCGGTGATGGGTTCTGCTGCTCTATTTCTCTCTCTTTTCCAAAGCTCTGTTGCAGAATTGTACATGTATTGCTCCTTGTCTGTGTTACATTGCTGTTGTCCTCTAACAGTAGCATTGGTGCTTACTCTTTTAACAGTGTTCTAATCTGTAAAATGCTGAGTGACTAATCATCCTTGTGGAGAGGTAGGAACTATCACAACTTTATATTTGGAAACTGGGACACAGAAATGGTGACATGCTGGAGCTGCACCGGAAACCTCTGGCAGTGACAGAGACTGCTGGTCACGGTTGTAATTCAAGACTAATCCTTTCCGATAGGTGCATCGCTTGACACTCCTCACCAAATTTGGTTTATTGTTTCTATGTAAAGTCTTTCACATTTGCTGCTTGGGAGTTTTGTTTTGGTTTTTCTTTTAAGCCATCTCTAAAGTGAAAAACTGTAACAACCGATTCCAGGAAAATGTGGGTTCTACTTTGGGGGATTTTTAAGAAAATTTGGGATGTAGCTTAATACCTCTTAAGAGAGGGAAAGCACTACTGAAACCATGTCAACAAAAAGAAGCAAAGTTGGAGAAGTGGGTATGGCAGTAGAAGGAATATGAGAAGCAGAAAGCTCTTATATGTAGAAATATTACGTATTAAATATTTATGTTACAGAATCGTTACTCCTGATTGCTAAGCTGAGAAAGTAAGTAGGTTTTTATTTATATTGCTGAGTGGGAAGCTTTAAGAAAAAGCTCCTTCCTTTCCTTGAATAAAATGCTTCAGCTGCACTCCAGATCTTACAGCCCACGTGCCTCTGCTTGTTCAGTTTCCAGTTATTCCAGTTTGCCTGTTGGATTCAGTAGAGTTGTAGCTTTCAGAAGGAGGTGCTTTTTAAAGTTACTCAGAACTTTCCACTCCCTTGTTGCAAAGAGCCTCTCCTCTTTGTGTAGATGTGAAGTGTCACTCACTTAACAGGGAGATGAAGTAGGTCTGGTATTACTGTGAACCAGGGTTTGCTTCATGTTTGCCCAAGTTCTTCCACAGCCCTTCACACGCTGCTGAAGCAAACAGCTTTACTACAAACTTTTCTGACCATAGTACCCCAGAGAAGCAGATACAAGAGTGTGTGCCACCTCAGCTTTTTCTTCCCCAAATTTAGTGGGTGAATTACTTGCTCTGTGGGTGAAATGCCAGTTGGTGTATCATTTGTTCCCAAAATTATCTGTATATTGAAGTGCTTTGATTAGCACAATTAGGGGTTTTTTTTTTTACTGAAGTGTTTTAGACCAGACAAAACTGTAGTCCTTTCATTAATGAAGGTCACTGCTACTTTGTTATCTCAAACAGTTGAAGCGGTTAACTTAAGTAACTCTGTGTGGATATAAATTTTGAAATTACTGGAGTCTGGAATATTGAAACTTGTTTGTTTCAGCTTTTAAATTATTTTTAGTATTACCAAAGGGTTTTTTGCACAAATATTTTGCTGAAACTTACTAAATTTAATGTATGTGTTACATCTGCAATTACTTTTCCTGGTTGAATTACTGATGTTGAATTACTAATTTTCCTGCTGTGGTAGAATACCCGTTTTTATATTGAGTACTGAATTCTTGTTTCTCTGAAGATAGTAGTACCTTTTGAAGAGTTCTCTAGTCTAATGCACATCTCTGACAGTCCACTTTATGCTGATCTTTTCTCATCCTTGTCTTTGTGCTACACAATTTTATAATTTCATAAATGGCATGAAGAGCCTTTTCATAATTCTTAGTTCCTGTGATAGTTTAAAAAAATCCTCGAGGATCTAAATGTTCTACCACTATTAAATCAATCCAGTAATAACTGTACAACTGCATTAAAATAATAAAATTTGTGTCTTTCTTCTTATTCTGTTGCTACAGCTTACTTTAAGGGACATGATCTCTTTTTTCCTCTCAGATTTTGGAAATGATTGATCGTTCTTAGAACTGGAAAATACATTTTGATGAGAAGTAAGCCTGACTAATAAAACCTGATGTATTTGTTAAATGGAAAAAAATGCCCTGAAAAACAAAACCCCTTTATTTCAGAAGCTTCTTCTACATTTATTGTTTGCCTTTACATGGATAACATAAATCTAACTTAGCAAATTTTTCTGGAGCGTAATGAACAACATATGGACCTAATAAGTGATAGTAAATGGCAGAAATCACAAGGCCCCCCAGTAATATCTGGAAGAATGTAGCAAAATGCATTCTAAATGCATTTACTGTGATGATCTGTAAAGAGCTGTTGCCCACACTTCTACAAACAGCAGTGAAATGAACTGTACTGTTAAGTTCATTGTGCTGTTGCTTATCAAAACCGATATGGTTTAATTTTGTAAAACAGTCTGATGCCAGTGGAAAACAGAAATTTTATTAATTGGAAAATTCATCAGAATTAACACATGTAGGGAGGGGAAATCTGGGACTAAATTTTCTTGGTGTTTTGAGGGAAGGGGATTGGTGCGGGCTTTGGGTGGTGTGGTTTTGTTGTTTGTTCGTTTGTGATTGGGGTGTTTTTTTAGTGTATGGACTTGCACATGTTGAAGTGGTGTTATTCTTTCTGTGTTTGCAGGAGCTATCGTCTTACCAAAGAACAAGGTGTTTAAGTTACAAGAAACATAAGTTGTTTTTTTTCCTCATTTTGTGTTGGCTTATACTTAGTAAATTTTTATGAAGTGCAGAAACTGTGCAACTTAAAGGATATACATTAGGATCTTCCCAGGCAAGAGTTAGCTGTCTGGTCCAAATATGCATATGTTTCCAGCATAATAGGTATGCCTGGCTTTCTTAAATGTCTGACAAAGTTCATGGTTTAATGGCTTGTATAGACTTGCAGGGAAAAAAAAACTTGTGTGAAACTGTTAATTTATGAAAGAGGGGCTGAATACTTCGCCTTTTCTCAAAACTTCTAGATACCTTGACAAGAGCAGATTTATTTATAGAAGCTCTTGAAGCCCTTTTTAGAGTCAAGGGAGAGCAGGGGAGAAAGAAGGTGGTTGCTACGTGCTTTAACTGAAAGTGTAACTTTAATTTTAAGGCACTGTCCAAAGAAATTACTTGTGGAGCATTAAAACAATTTAATGCAGAGCTTCTTTGTTTCATCACAGCAGTATTGTTACTGCACAGGGAATCCTCTGAAGTTTGTTTCCATTCCTTTGTAATGGGGGAGGGAGAGAACTGTTTCTTCAGCTCAGTAATTTTTAATTTTAAAGGCATAATTGTCTTAAATGTAAAGTTTAAAATAATGCAGATATTTTGCCTGACTACAGCACTTGTCAGCCTCTTGAATTTTCCTGTCTGTTTTGATCTTTGCATGGTACATCCCTGCTGCAGGTCATGGGTAAAGTGAAACCGAATTTCTGTGGGATTTTTTCTTGCTGTTCTCAGTTCTAATGTCAGATGTTACATACAGAATGCTTCCTGTTTCATGAAGACTCATCAACAATTTTCTCTCCTTCCACTTGAGGCTTCTCTAGCTAAGACTGAGTCCTTGTAAATCTTGATCAAAAAGTGGTTAGACTTTACCAGCTTAAGGCTTTGTGTCCTGCTTCTTTCTTCAGCAAGAGTGTTTTCACAGTAGTGACATACATGTACTTGGAAAAGCACAGTCATTGTAGCTGTTTACCTTCATAGCTGGTATTGGTGCTCCTTTGTCTATTATAGACATTTTTCATACTGATCTAGTGGTTCTTAGAGTTGTTACTTGCACATTCTTCTGTGTTTGTACACGGAAAAACTGTTAAAGGTTTTTGCTAGACATTAAGTGAAAATTACTATTTTTGTTTGTTTGTTTGTTTTCTTAAAGGAACTTAGTGACTTAGCCCGTGATCCTCCAGCACAGTGTTCAGCAGGTCCCGTTGGAGATGACAGTAAGTAACTTTAAGTTTTGTGTTTTGCTTTGCTGACTCAAAGCATATCATGCCTAGATAATAATGCGGAGTTTTTCTTTTGTAGTGTTTCATTGGCAAGCCACAATTATGGGACCTGTAAGTATTCTAATTCTTGTGACGTAATTTTAAATTAGTAGTTCCTACTGAGGAGAAAACTGTGGGGTTTTTGGTTTACTTTTGTTAACTCCCCTTAGCCAACTTAAGTTCTAGAGGTGCTCATTACAGTAAAGGAAAATGAGGGAGGGGGAAAAACCCACCAGTTACTTTGTTGTTGCAATGTTTTTATGAGGACATGTATTTCAGCTGAAGTAATCTCTAGAGCAATGTTAGGTATTATCACTTAATATTTAGAGACTTTGTATTTAACTTTTTCTAAAGTTTTAGTCTAGCATGAACTTTGCAGGAGCTGGTACTAATGTTAGGAATTAGTTGGGATGTTTTTCTGTGGATCTTGGAAAGGAATCCTTATTTGGTTTGGTGCTATAATGCTGAGATCTTGAATACTTGCAGGAATAGAAGGGGGTCAGAAATCACTGAAATGTGAGGTTTCAGTTATGACTGGAGGAAAAAAGTCAGTGTTGAATGTTCAGTAAGCATCTGAAACCTGAATGTGACTTTTCTCCTCATTGAGGAAGCCAAATGTTTGCTTTTGTTGAAAACAGCCTGGAAGCACTTCACATCTGGAGTTTTCAGGCTGCTTATCTGTATTTAAAAGACAAAACATTCTGTAACTTGCGAAGACAAGCTTTTGGTGAGGCTACAAAGTAGGAATTAAATACCAGTGATGCTGAATGACTCTGGCTTTATATATAACTACAAGTGTGTTATTAGGAGATGGCTATTAGGGGTTCACTGGACTGGAAACATGTCTCTTCATCCCAAAGTACCTGGTCCTTATTGATTGTAACTATGTACCTCAAAAATTGTTAGAATTGTTCAATAGCTGTATTCATCCTTAAATGGCAAGGAGTTTTGTGCACTGCACTGGGTATGATGATTCTATGTGGCTGCATGGTCACGAGGTATTAAGCATTGGTTGAATTTAAATTGGGATTATTATTTTTAGGTTTCCCTTTTGGCTTAATAATGTACAGCTCCTTTTTTCCCCATGTGGTTTTTGTGGTGTCAGAAGGTCTGCGTTCCTGTTTCCAGATTGGGCAGTATCCTGACAGAAGTGTGTCAGGAGTGTGGTGTTTGTAGTTCTAGTGCTGCTGCCTTTAATAACAGACAGGGATTTTAGAACCAGTCATCTGATCTTCCACCTCTGCAACAGGATATTGTCATTTTCCTGGATAGGTGTATGAGAGCTTGCACTGGTTTAACACAGTCTAAGCAGGAGTTTCTGTAATTGATAAAATGTATCCCCAGAATATGTCCAGTAAAAGGGTTGATATTTTTTGGCTTCTCAAGGCCTCATATGTTATCTGTTGACCAAATACAAGAGGTTGTATCTTGATCACTAGGTTTCATCAGAGACAGGATAGGGTATAACCTACATGTTGAAGGTTTGAGTCCCCTATCTTGTGTTGCAGATTTTCATTTTCTGGTATTTAACTAAGTAATACATAGTTATTTCCTTACATTGGTGAAATGTTTTTAAAATTAATTTGAGAATTCAATTTACAAATAATGCAGATGTGTACTGTGTATGCCTCAAATTCATTTTCCCTGGGCCTGAGTCCAGAATCAAAAGCAAAGTATTCTTCAGGTTAAACAATGACATTGTTAGCTTTATTTCAGAAATTTAGTTTTAATTTTGAGTAAAAACTTTTTGCTTCTTTCTTCTTGTAACTACTAACTTATACAATCCCTGTTTAGTCACTTCAGTTTTTTCTTCTGCTTGGTATCATTTTTTTTATTTCCACATGTTGCTTTACTGCTTATAGTTGACACCTGAATGAATTATCCTAGTAATTCTTTCCTTGGAGTAGGGAAATGTAAAATACTCTCTGATACTAGATTACAGTGAATTTCTAATACAGAAAGAGTGGAAAAATTAACTTGATTTATGATTCAAGAATTATTATTGTTTGTCTGTTTGGTGGTGCTGGTAGGATGGGTGGTTGGGGTTTTTTGCTGGGATCTTTTTGGTTATTTTCTCAAGGAACGAGGATTTAGCTGTGTATTGATAAGTTTTCTGCAGAGCTGAAGCTAAGGACAGAATTTAAGAAGGAATGGGAGTCCATGGCCACTCTAAACTTGGGTGGTCATAACAAATAAGCTCCAAACACAGAACTGGAGGTTTTAGAATCTGAGGGGACCACCACTCTATTAACATTACTCCTTGAAGCTATCTCAGAAATATTTGAATGCTTCTGCCAAGTAGTCTTGAGTGGATTGTCAGAGCAGCTGGGTTTTATGATGCATTAGCTTGGAGAGGTCCACACAGAAAGTGACGTGTTTGTGTTCCGTATTACTTACGTTAGGAAGCAAGAATTGAATTTTAATTGTGTCTCACTTGCATTGGTGGATTAAACATTTTGGTTGTTTAAACAAATTTCCTCTGCCTTTATTTATTTAAAAACAAGATCTTCAGTGGTATTTAGTCCTAAAGATGATAATAGGAGAATTATTTGTTTGCTTTGACAGAACGACAGTCCATATCAGGGTGGTGTATTCTTCTTGACAATTCACTTTCCCACAGACTACCCATTCAAACCACCTAAGGTAAGTATTGCCGTCTCATTTGTGAAATGAGTGCTTTTTAAAGAACTGAGTACAGGACAGAAATTGTAGGCTCTGTATTGTAGTATTGTTTAGTTCTCACTTCTTTTCAGGCATTCTTGCAGTATATTCAATGTCTGGGTCCCATTCTGACTACCACAGGCATGGGTGTGTTAGCATATTCTTTATGAGCAAATCCATGTGTGTGAATTCTGAATGTCTTGAAATATTTGGGTTCATTTCTGGTTTTCTCAATTGATAGGAAAACTTTTCATTAGCTTTGTGTTAGTATAATGGAATTCTTGCTATGGGGACTGTCAAGTATTAGTGTAGCTGTTCGGATTGGTCTGTAGGAATGTGACACTGTGGGTAGGGATTAACTTGCTGAGTGCCTAAAATCAACTGAAAGGTTATTTGTTAAGCGTTTGGCAGTAATGGCAAAATATGTCCTTTTTGGTAGCTTTATCAGCCATGAGCTTTGTCTTCCAATTTTCAGTCAATATGAAAGCGTACCCTTGGAGTGACTGCAGTGCTCGAAGTTCCTTAGCTCTGTGACAGCAGTGTTACTGTGGTTTAGGCACTCCTGTTGAGTGTCTTCATCAAAGGCAGCTGGGATTAAAACGCTCATAGTTGCCTTCTCTCTGTTCATAGTGCCTGGTAGTGGAAGACTGAGAGCTTGTGGCTTGGGTGCATTTCCCTGAATTTGATGGAGTTTAACTGCTTAATCCTTTTCTTTTAGAGTAAATTGAATGACTGATACCTTGGCTGAGAAGAACGAGTGCAGTCATTATCATAGACCGAAATGCACTTTGTTTCTTTGTTTTTTGTTGCAGGTTGCATTTACAACAAGAATCTATCATCCAAATATTAACAGTAATGGCAGCATTTGTCTTGATATTCTAAGATCACAGTGGTCTCCTGCTTTAACTATTTCTAAAGGTAACTTTAGTGAAGGAGAAAATTTTCCATCTTGCGTTGAATACTGTGCTTTTAGCTTTGTGTTAAGTTCTTGCCCATCTCTTTGATTTCCCTTCCCTTCTCGAACTTCCTGAACTTCCCCATTCAAGCCTATGTTTTGCCAGTTTGATGGTACTGCATTTTTAATGGATTTTGGTTTTTTCCTAACACTTTCTCCTATGTGGCTGTTTAAAGGCCTTGTCTGGCCACTTACTTGGTTCAGTATTCTTAGTAGAGTTTACCAGCTTGGGCCCAGAGGAATATGCCAGTATTTGGATTGAAATAGGCCTGTGCAGGGGTGTTTGAGCTAAGGCTGAGAAACTGCTTGTTTGGAGCTGCCCATGTAGATACACATGTGCATATTAAATGAAAGATTAATTTAAAGTCAGTTTTTAATAATGAAATTTGCATAATTTTTTCATTTTGTCTAGAATTACATGCATAATTATATTGGCATAGCTGTGGTAGATGAATAAATCTGTTATTGATACATACTGCTTTCTGCCATGGTGCACTGGCATTGCATTACATTACTTCATGAACTAAGTTTACTGATCGTACTTCATGATAAATTGATGTTGTGTTGCAAGAGAATATTTGTGGCTTTCCTCATTTTACTACAGTAAATAACAGATAATTCTCAAATATTTTCATGATGATCAAATTGTTTTGCGTCAAAGCCACTGGTCACTGTGGCTTCAAAAGATCCATCAAAGTGCCCTTTTGTCTATAAAACTTGTAATTCCTGTCTGTCCAAACAGTCAGTTTGTGATTTGAATGTGGATTCCCTACATTTTAATGCTTTACTATTTTCTTCTAAAGCTTCTGTGAGAGTAGAAGATTAAGTCCTCATAGTTGCCTACAACAGTGTTACTCTGAGTTTGTTTACAACGTATGTGTAGTTTTATCAGTGCGCACCAGGATATTCTTACCTTATGTGCCGGTTTGGCAAGACACCTTACGTACAGCAAATAAAGAATTCAGTCTGATTTAAAAACCTAAATTTGAAGATTTTCTAGTTTTAGTGATAAGAACCATGGGTATGCTGTTCTTCAGGGTACATAATGTGCTTTTGTTGGCCACTACGTTACATCATAGTGCAGGGGGACAACAGTGCTGTTCTCATGTACATACTGCCAGCTGTAAGTATTGGGAAATAGGAGGCAAATAGCTCTTATAAACCTTTAAGTTAGTCTGGGCTTTTTACTTAAAAGTGAGTTATGAATTTATTTTGGCTGTTTATCAGGAAAATACTTTTTAGGTTCTCTCCTGTGATGACATTGTGCTAATGTAAAGATCTCTGTTTCATTGTTTCTGAGACTGTCATTCCTCTTTTGCTATTGAGAATGCTTTTTTTTTTTACAGTTCTCTTATCCATTTGTTCACTGTTATGTGATCCAAATCCAGATGACCCACTAGTGCCAGAGATTGCACGTATCTATAAAACAGACAGAGACAAGTAAGTACAGAATTGCACAAGACTAGTACTTTAACAGACTTTGTAAGAGTGCACTGTCAGACAGCAGTTGTGTTCAGTGAGCCTTTTGTGAAGATCTGAGATGGAGAAAACTTGTGTGTCAAAGAAGTGAGTAACGCGTAATTTAAAAACAAAGGAGCTGAGCATCTTTGAAGTTGTGGGTGAAGGAGACTTATCTTTTTCTCACATGCGTGGAAGTATTTTATGGTATATATATTGCCTATTTTTTTAGTTAGCATGCATAAATCTGGTTAGATCTTTATAATGAAGAAAAGAGAGCTTTTTGTTGTTTTGATGCCTTCATTCGGCAGCAGCTTGGCCTTTAATTTTGGTTCTTCCCTTGAAAATGGGCAGCAGAACTTTTTCCCCATCTGTGTTGCAGATCTGTGTTTTCCTTAGGTGTCTTTAACATTTTGCAGAGATAGAATTATATGGAGCAGATTTGGGGGGTTTTATATATATTAATGCTAAATATATTTGTCCAATTAGGTACAATAGGTTAGCAAGAGAGTGGACAGAGAAATACGCTATGCTGTAGGGTAAGAATATTTGCAAATTACGGTGCATTTAACAAAATGGAAATTTGTCAGCACTTGGGTGCTGCATGCTCTAAGGCACTGGATTAACTAACAGATAATGGATGCACCAGTTACTGAACCTGGAAATTTAACAGCTTGATCTGTGGTTAGTGTGTAATGTATTGGCTAGTCACTATTTCTCACAGATACTACTTTTGCATGGCCAAAAAAAAAAGTTAGTATGAAGTAATTACTGAGTTCTGAGCCAGGTTGTCAACTTGTTCTGGTAAGTATTTACCCAGATTTTGTCAGAATTTGGTTCAAAGTAATGCCCTGTAGTGAGACCTCATATATAGACATGAGTGAATTCAGACAATCCAAACTTCAATTATTTTTAATCAGCAGTGTCTGTCTTCCACACATAAACTAGGAAATGTATGAGGATTATGTTCTGCTTTTATAGTTAATAATTAACTTGTTACTGATGAGCATGGAGTTAAGTGTTAACTAATTGTCAGCTCAGTTCCTGTGGACGTAGTGTACTTCAAATAGTCTTTTAATGTCCTTTTAAAATTTTGAGCAGTATATTCGTGTGGAAAGACTATTCAGTGCAATGAAATGTTTTGTGTTGTTTTTCTTTAAAATGGGAAATTTGACATTTTGTATCCAGTGATATTATTAACCAGATAATCTTTACTTACGGCATGTGATATACTGTACTCTTAACCTAAGAACAATATTTAAATAAAATACCTTGTGTCTTCCATCCCAGATAGTCTCTATTCCTTCTCTTTCAGTCATTTTTTAATAACAGACTTCTAGCAAATATGCTTGTCTTGAATTTAAAGTTTTTCCTAAAAACCAGAGAATGTCCTAAGTGGTCTAGGGAGGGAATTGTTCAGTTTTTTGAGTTCAAGTATGTCTTGGTACAGAAGGAGACTTCTCGCAGTGTAAAGACAATAGGGGAGATGCAAATAAAATCATACTTAATCATAAACTGCTTAGGAAATTGTCATTTTCATGCTAATGTTAATTCAATTCCTGGTTTTGTTTGCAGGTACAACAGAATATCTCGGGAATGGACTCAGAAGTATGCCATGTGATGCTACCTTAAAGTCAGAATAACCTGCATTATAGCTGGAATAAACTTTAAATTACTGTTCCTTTTTTGATTTTCTTATCCGGCTGCTCCCCTATCAGACCTCATCTTTTTTATTTTTTTGTTTACCTCCTTCCATTCATGCACATGCTCATCTGAGAAGACTTTAGTTCTTCCAGCTTTGGACAATAACTGCTTTTAGAATCTGTAAAGTAGTTACACAAGAACAATTGCCCAAGATTCAGAATTTTTTTTAATGGAGCATGTGTATTATGTGGCCAATGTCTTCATTCTAACTTGGTTATGAGATTAAAAACAAACAAACATTCCTCACTGCTCTAACAGATACTGAAGATACCACCTGAAGGGGGGAGGGGAGATGGATGTTCAGTTTTCTCCCATCAAAGAAGTAACATTGCTGTAGCAACATCCATCTTGTTCCAAACCTTCCAGTGTTAGAGAACTGAGGTTTTATTATATACTTTTGCTCATAACTGATGTGTCTGGAGAATTGGTACTGAATCTATAGCATCAGCAGAACAGAAAATGTGATGTATCTTATGCATGTCAATAAAGGAATGACCAGTTCTTGTTTTACAGAGAATGGAAATTGGAAGTCAAACATCCCTTGTATTCCAAAATAGGGTTTAAGAACATTTTTGTAATTCATTTAAATTTTGTTAGGAGGCTTGGAGCTATTAGTTAATCTGTCTTCCAAAACACTGTTTAATATAGCACTGAATAAATGATGCAAGTTGTCAATGGATGAGTGATCAACTAATAGCTCTACTAGTAATTGATTTATTTTCTTCAATAAAGTTGCATAAACCAATGAGCTAGCTGCCTGGATTAATCAATATGGGAAACAAAATCTTTTGTAAAAGCAAAGCTGGTTTTTGTATATACTGTTGGCATTTGCCTCATTGTTTAACATCAAATAATGATGTAAAGTTCAATAGAGTGACTCTTCTGCCATTTTCAGTTCTAATGCTCAGTCTGTTGCAGGTTGGCACATTGCTCGGCCTGGTGGATGCAGAATTAATAAGCTAACATAGTCGTGTAGCCATAGTAGGGGGCTGCACTTGGTGCTGGGAGCCCAGCGTTCAAGGATGGACTTGGGACCCAGCAGATCTGAAGTGGTGTATTGTGGAGAGACTTCCTGATGCACCTGTGTTTGCTGACTGAGAACCTTTTTCTTCACCTTGTACACTTGACAACTGAAAGATCTTAATGTGGGGGTAATGATGAGGCAAAAAAATTATAAAATAAAGTACTGTTTTGATGTGGGAATTGTCATGAGGCTGTGTTGAAGTGACTTTACTATGTGGGATGTTCGTTACCATTGAAAAGGACTTGTTCAGCCATGCTGCCATTTACGTTGATGACTATTTTAATGCAACAGACACTTTCTTCATGTCAGGTGACTAAACGTGAATAAAGACTCATTGCTATTGGATTTTTGTTCTACAAGAAACATTGTCTTGTGCCATTAGTTTATCTTTCAGCAACAAGGGCATTATTAAACATCCGACTCTTTCCTCCCCTCTTCCTTCATATTTTTCCTTGTTTAATCTTTTTGGTCTCCATTCTTAACATCCATAGCTTCATTTTCTCTAGTCTTGTACTATCACTTTATTGTGCATCTGTGACTTCTCACTGGCACCACTTTTGCACTGCTTATAGTTATGTACATTCTGATTCCTTGTCCCCACATGGATGTGGAAAGCTAGATGTAAAATAAATGTTAAACCTTAATTTTTATAAAAATTTGAACATGTAGTTTGGACATGGTTTGTTCTGGTTCTAAACTATGAGAGTGAACTTGAAATTTTCAAGTTTAGTTGGCTTGGAATTTAGAAACCTGGGCTCTCTTTAGCAGTACATGCTTCAATGACGACTTTCTGAAATTTATTGATGAAGTTGCAGTTCATTTCTGCTTTGTTAACCAGCTTAGACCATGTTGCTGGAAAATTGGAATACAGCTGCCAGTAGCACTACAACTTAGGTAAACGTTTATCTTTTTAAGCTTACAGATGTGCTGCTCTCAATTGTTTCTTGTACTTGTGTTAATTTGATGCTTATTACTTTGTCCTGGGAGTCACAGCGACTGAAATCACTTACGTGATCAACTAGAAGGATGTTTTGTGAGGTGTAAGGCAGCAGGTGTTAGAGAACACAAGGAGCTGTGAATTATGAAGGGTCAGGGAAGAAGAAAATAGTAAAATATTACATGGAAGATGGAAGTCTTGTTTGGACCAGTACATGTTCCTTTTTTGCATCTGTCATGTTCCCACTGTAAAAATTTTTTGTAATTAGCAAGTGTGTATTTTGATGAAAGAATGGGGTGGACTGTAGATGTTCTAGATGCATGCTGAAGGTCTGAAGTGGGAAATGGCAGCAGGTGTTTCGTCCTTGAAGCAGACTCAGTAGTGTCTCGTGCAGGCTTCCTGTACAAGCAAGGGGATGAGGGGAGGAGCTGGTAGACAGGAGCTGTTAAGGAGATGGTGAAGAATTCTAAGACTTATCAAAACAAAAAGCTTAATTGGTGATTTCCTCAATGAGTAATCTACGTACCAAAACCACAGGTCGTCTGAAAACTATGTAGTGGATCTTGGTTGCTTTGGAACATAGGGAGGCTGGAAAACTTTCCATTTGAACTTCACGTAAAAAGTGAAGGTTTTGGAAATGTGAGTTGTCCTGTCCTGCTGTGGTGAAAGATTTTTTTTTTGCCATGATAAATGCTGTAATAGCTTCAGAGGAGTCAGCTCTGTCCTAGAAAACTTGGATTAAACAAAATCTATCTCTATTTTAATGACTTTTATTTGAAAGTGAGTATAGAGAACAAAATGTCAAGCCAAGACACTTAAATTTAGTAGACATATAACGGGGAAAGAAATGACAGTGTTGTTTCTGCAATTTTTTAAAGATTGCTTGCTGTGTTTAATTGGGGTTTGAATTTAACAACATTATGGAAGTCAGTTTGTTCAAGTTTCACTTGAAAATTCTTGAGTGGTTTTAAGCACAAAAAAGCCTTTTCAAGATGCAGGAAAAACTTCATCTGTAGTATTGGCGAGAGATTTTTTTTAGTTTTTTCTGTCTTCTGATGCACACAGCATCTGTATTTGTTATAAAATGAGTATACACACATTTTTGCATGCCTGAGTAAAAAACATTCTATTTGGTTGCACTGTGCCATAGTTCTTAGGTTAAGATTACAGATGCTAACCCTTTCTGAAAAGTCTGGCTTTAAGCAGACCACAGCAGCAAGCTTTGGTTGCTGTGGAGGCATGGAACTACTGGCTGGCAAATGATTAAAAGATGACGAGTTAGTAGATGGGTGTGCAGATGTACAATACCGGTCCTGTTAGATTGGATAACTGCTTATGCAGAAAGGAGTTTGCATTAATTAGCAGATAACGTGAGGGTTTGAATACTCGCAGCCAGAAATGTTCTGAATAACGCTATTGTATTCTTTTTTGCAGCCTCCCCTCAATTTTTCTCTCTAGCCATTTTATTTCAAACCCTTAAACACTATAAAAAACAGTGTTTTAATAGGCATTATCATTGGAAGCAGATACCTTAGGTCCATCAGATGTGGCTGGTGATTCAGAAGTCTTCGGTCTGCATGTCCCTAGTAAAACTTAAAGCATAGTTGGAATTCAGCTGAGGATTTCTTGCTGTGTTTATAGCTGTCCAAAAAAAAAAAAAAAAAAAAAAAAAAATTAGTTGTTTTCCCTGATTCATTGTA
Source organism: Rhagologus leucostigma (assembly GCA_013397725.1). Taxonomy (NCBI): domain Eukaryota; kingdom Metazoa; phylum Chordata; class Aves; order Passeriformes; genus Rhagologus; species Rhagologus leucostigma. The sequence continues at coordinate 10,003 of VZTD01004615.1, read as the reverse complement.
GTTTCATACATGAAAATGAGGTTAAGATAAATCCCTCTTTAGTTAAACAAATTAGCAGTAGAACAATGGAATGAGATAATCCATGATCAATAAAGGATCTTAAGGTGTAAAAGTTATTTTACTAGAACACAGACTATACTAATTCCTTCAAATGTGAAAACAAAAAAAATGGTACTCATTGGATTTATCTGCTTTCTGGTCTTTGGTCCTTGGTGTTGTTGAATGGATGGTATTTCACCCCAGTGCCTTCAATATAAATATAAAATAGGCATAAAATGAAGAACTTTTGGATTCAGATGATGATATGCAATTACTGCATGTTTTAAAAGGTAGATGGAATAATGGCTGAAATACTTTTAGTATCAGGTCAAGGGCTTGTATTTTGGCAGCAGTGCAGGACCAATGCAGAGAAAGCATGGGAACACAGGAAACAAAACTGGGTAAATACGTGATGTAAAGGGAAGGTATGGAAGATAAAGATAAGCTGCCTGTATTACTGTGAAGTGAAAATGGGCTGCTGTCAATTCATGCAGTCTAGTACAAAAGCTGCTGGTTTCAAAATAATGTGGAATAAGATAGTTGATAAATTAAAATTGTAAGTGTCTATCTTAGCCTGACAGAGAATAGCAGTTCAGGATAACCCTTATCTGGAAAACCAGTTCAGAATGCAGACAGAGAAGCTCTTGCAGGTGTGTGTAGTGTAGAACAGTTCCTAAATCGGTGTTGGTGATGGTTCAGCTGATGCCCGTAAGCTGATTTAGCATTCTTGGTAAATGCAGCAGTAAATTCTGCAGTAACTTTGGTCTCCAGTGCATTTAGAAGCAAGCACTCAGTCTTCTGCAGGGACAGCCCAAAGTTGTCACTGTCTTTTTTCTGTACTGCAGTGGTTGGTTTAATGTCAGTCAGCTGTGGGGGAAAGAGTTCAGTAGCTTCCAGATAAACAGGAGTAAGGGCTGTAACTATTTCTAGAGCAGCTGTCTGCCTTGGGTAGGTTAGAAGAGGTGACAAGCATAATCTTTACAGTGATAGGTGCCAGAAGTGAAACAGTGAATTTGATAGGACAGCTCTGTGTAAAGTAATACTTGAAAAATTGTCTGGTAAACATCCTTGTTTGCCCAAAATAGCTTTTGTTTGTTTGGGGTTTTTTTGCCTGTGCATTAGAAGTATTGGTGAGACTACAGTGTCTTCTTCGAACAGTGAAGGATTTTAATTCGTGATGGGAGAAAGCTTTATCAGGAGACGCAATTGTTCAGAATATGTTGGTTTTCAACAGCTTTTAATACTGATCTTTGATCTCTGGGGTTGTTCTTGTACTCTGGAAGAGCAGGCTCCTCTCTTTAAATGGCTACTGTTGAGATTGGTTCCCCTTCAGGAGCTTCAGGCAGAAGTACTCAAGCTCTGTACTTAGGAGTCCTAGGTTTGGCAGGTTAGGTAATTCTGGCTTTTGCCTTAACTTCATTGATCTTCGTATTAACTGTGCAATGTCCCATCACAGACTTAACATGTGCAGAGTATGAACAGTTGCTTAGAAGATGGTGATACAACGTTATCCTCATGGGAAGAACGCTAGCTGTAGAGCTGGGCAGCTGACTTTGCTCCAGCTGCTTTGGCAGACTAGGGTTGTGGAGATAGAATTTCGAAATGCCTTTGCCTTTATCTGGCATGGGAATTTTGACTATAGTCTCAGATATGATCTCATGTTTCATCAGAGGGAATGCAAAAATTAAGCTGTTACCTGTGTTCTTAAGAGCTACCTAACAGGCGATGTTCTTGTCTTAGAAAGCATTTGTAGACACTGAGTATGGTAGTTTCATCTATGCTGAGAAGAGAAGCCTGTGCTTGTTTATAAGTCAAGCCTGTTTTGTTTTTTTCCCCTCTGGCCAGGTAAGCATCAGCATTTCTTTTCTTACAGTCTTTGATGCAAGTCAAAAACGAAACTGTTCAGTCATGAGTCCGGGGGGTTTTTGTTTGGTTCCATTTGCTTTGGTTTTGTTTTGTGGGGTATTGGGGTTTTCTGGAGAATGTTCTGGAACACAACTTTCTACGGAACGTGTAACTCTAATCCTCTTGAGATCTAAAGGAAGAACTGCAATTTGCAAATTTACATACAGAACTTGTTGTGAGTCTATAATCCCTTCTTCCTGGCATGTTTATGAAGGTAAATATTGAAGATCTGTCATACCTCTGGCAAAGATCACTGGTCAGTGTGAAGCTCTTAATTCTTTGGGGAAGGATACTCTTGCTAAAACAAGGTGTGCAGATTACTTCCCATGGTGTTAATCCTGCTCTAACAGTGAATGCTGAAAAATTAATTCACAGCTACCTCAGTAATTGAAGGATCTATTCAGTATAACCATTATTTTATTCTTTTTCCTACTGCAAGGTTTGGAATGTTCTTGCTGGAGTAAGAGGTCCAGATCTCTTCATAAGGTACTAGATTTTGTGTCTGTACCCAGAAGAACATTGAGGAGAGGACCACTGTTAGTGATTATAGGAGTTGTCAGGTAACAAACTTAGTGGAACATGGCAGTGATATTTTTACAGAATGGATTAGTGCTGGCTGAAGAATTGAATTTAGTATTTGGGACTGGGTGGTGTTCAGTCTCTGTGTCTGTGAAGAGTTAAACTACTGCACCTCTCAAGCCTATCTGTCTGGTCTAAGCTCAGTAACAAGCTGCCAGAGCAGAAGTGCAGAAGATCAGTCTAACTAGCATAAGAGGTAGAACTTCCTCGTGTAAATGAATGGTGATCCCCTGGTTTTATTGGTTGGCTGTACTAACTGCTCTGTTTTTACAGTTTGAGTTGTATTTCATGAAGATATCTCTTTTGTTTACAGCGTGATTTATGTTTCCTGAGAATCCATTCCAAATTCATTGAAAGCAGCACTTTCACACAATCACAAGCAATTGGAGAGGAGGTAGGTAGATGGCTGCTACTTAGCTCTCTTTGTCCTCTCCTACTTCGTATGTGCTGCACTTCACAGTCAGAATTACTGTTTTGGTGCAAAGGATGTGAATTTTCATAGCCTTAACTATTTATTTATAAACTGAGAAATAGAAAAGCATTCTTTTTGGATTAACTATAAATGATACAAGAAAACTCAAGGTTTGAGAAAATGCAGGTAGCCCTGAATCATATTTTTGCACATAATATTCTTTCCAGTACTGATAAGAGTGGTGTAGAAAATGATCAAAATTTTCAGAGTGGAAACATGAAAAGACAGGTTTGTGGAAAAACATTGAGCAGTTACCTTGAAACTTTTGGATGTAAAATTAAACTTGAAACAGCCTTTTTTTTCTCTTTTTTTTTTTTTTTATGACTGATGTGGCATCTTAATGTCTTAGACATGCATTATGCTGTGCTTTATGAGAGGTGGGATGGGAGAAAAAAAGGAAGATGAAAAGAGAAGTTGCCCTTTGCTGTTTTACTGAAGCTACATCTTTGGTTCCCAGGGCAGGAGACCAGATATGGAAATAAGTTACAGTTGACCGATCAGCCCTCTTAACCTTGTTTTCCTTCCCACAGCCACCCTGCCACATTTGTCTCCAACCTTTAGAGACCTGAGCTCCTTTTTGCCATATATGCTTGCCCGGCTAGATAGGGCTTCTCTTTGCTACCTTCCCTGATCTGATGGGGAATGTCTTTCATGTAACTTTTCTAGGCATACTGAAAAATTGATTAAGGAACTTTCTTAAGTTTTTAGGTTACATGAGTACAGGTAAAACAAAGGTCATGTATTAGGATTAGGAATCTAGAGTGCAGATATGCACAGACACAGTGACAGGGGAAAGCTCAGTGTTGTAAGCCTCAGTGAGGTTTTAAAAAGAAGTTCCCATGAAGCATATGCTGACACATACATCATGAATAATTTAGGGTGTGGACAGAGAAGAGGGCAGCCAGCTGTACTTTCTGAGCCAGCTGCAGCAAACTGATAAGCTCTTCTCGAAGAGTTCTGCTAGGAGGAAGTAGCAGTAATCATAGTTGGTGGTTACAAGATTATGGGTCATTGCCGGGAAGCTGGAAGGATAAACAGTGGATCAGCATCCTTGGTAATGAGAGAACACAACAAAAGAGGTCTTGAAAAGCCTGCAAGTTCAAGCTACCACCAAGATGTTCACTAAACAATGAGTGACTTTCTAGACACGCAGTGGCTTTCTTATGTCAGCATTAAGCTGTCCACTGCTAACTGTGAAAGCAGGAGGTGACAGGAGAACTTAGTTGTACCCTTCTGTCCTCCAAGTATACCTTCATGTCTCTGACCACGTATGGAGGACTCCAAAGTGATTATTGTGGAAAAATCGTTACTTGTCAACTTGCTAGGCATATTGAAGAACTTCATTAGACTGAATTGCCTAAAACATATTTTTAAAATAGTTGTAAGTATCTTTTTGGTGTCACCGAAGTTCCTCACAGCATTTCCAGGCCTTTAAAACTGTATTTGTCAATATGACCACTGTTGATAAACTACTGAAAATACGCTGAGAGAATTGACATAATAGAACCGTTATTGACAGATAAGTACTCAAGATAATTTTGCATCTTGAACCTTCTAAATGCTTAATAACATTCTGGAGTCATGATGGCTTACTGTGATGACAAAACTCTTCCATCAAAAAGCCATACCTTTGGACATGATTGTTTGCTGAATGCTGTTTATTTTGCTCGTATGTGAAAAGTGCAAAAAGCTTAGGTGGCTGTTCACTCTTCAACACGCTAATTAAAATTTTAAGTACCTTCAGAATATTATTGTGGCACTTCTGTGAAATGTTCTATAGACATCAAAATGTATGCTGAGTATTTTATACAGGGTTTAATTGAAAAAGTGCATCTTTTGTCCTTTCATTAGATCTATACTAGTTTAGACTAGCTGAAGATCTTTGCTCTTGCTGAAACAATCTCGGAGGAGATTGATTCCAGGCAGTGATCTCTTGTGGTTTTAAGAACCTCTCTACAGGCTGCTGTTGCGTTTGTGCTTATCCACGGTCCTAGTGGTGAGAAAAAAGAGTTCTTCCACAGAACAGTGACACTTGCAGCAGCAATCAAAGGCATAGGGACTAATCAGAGCACCAGATTATTTGGATCTACTGGGCTGAGAATTTTGCTGTAAACAAATGTGTGTGAGTAGTATTTTAGCATGGCCACTCCCTGAAGTGGTCCTTCTTTCACCAAGAACCGAGCTGAAGAGACAAGGTTCTTTTCAAATCCCTAAGGCTCTTTTTTTAATGTTTCTAGCCATAAAACTACTGCCCGCCTTCCCTTCTTCCAGTGTAAATATCAGAATATTAAAAGTCTGGCTAGTATCAAAACAAGAGATCTAGTCAGACAGTATGAGAAGACATAAGGAAATGGAATGAAGGTGTGTCAGGGAAGTTCAGGTTGGACATTAGGAAAAGGTTCTTCCCTGAGAGGGTGGTCAGTCACTGGGACAGGCTCCTCAGGGAAATGGTCACAGCATCAAGCCTGACAGTTCAAAAAACATCTGGATGTTACTCTTAGTCATATGGTTTAGTTTTATTTAGTCCTGCAAGGAGAAGGGAGTTGGACTTTTGATGATCCTTATGAGTCCTTTCCAATTTGAGGTATTCTCTGATCCTTCCAGTACTTTGTATACTGCAGTAGTCTTTTCCTTTTTGTTGCCATGAGAATCAAGCACATAATGCTTTTTTATACAGTTGGGTGTATGTATAAAGTAGTATTTTTAGTGCTGTTTATGTATGAAGTCATTTGGAAAAAAAAACAGAGCCCCTATTAAAGTATGCCTGTTTCATGAATGTGCATGAGTCAATTTCTGTAACTCTTACTCCTGAGACATTTGTACCAGTGCAGCAAGTGATAGGGCATGTAGCTTCCTGGACTGCACGACAATGTAGCTCTGTTATGTAAAAGGGTTTTCACTGGAATCATTCAGAGTAGTGAGTATTTTTTCCTGTGTAGCCACACTCTTGGTTTATGCTATTGCCTAAGTGGAGCTTGAGTTGATCAGTGAGGACTTCATTGATTAAGAATTCTGGAAATTCTTATAGGTGATGAAATTATCATTAATCTTTCAAGAGGGGAAAAAAAGTGTCTCTCAAGTACCCACAGTTTTCAGTAAAGTTATTCTGAATATTCCCTGGTGCTTGCATTAGAGTCATTTTGGTAGAAATGAAGGGACAGAGTTTGTCCTAGTGCTGAAGCCAGGTGCATTAGCCACACTGAAGGTCTGAGAAACAGAGGTCCTCATCTGCCCCAGTGGTTTGTTTGGAGTCACTTGAGTTAGAAAAAGAAATGCAGCTCCCAGCTGTTTCAGCAACTCCAAATCCATTTACATTTACTCATCCAATTTATCAGCTACAAACCTTTGTTGACATTCTCTTAACACTCACCTGCACAGAAAACATTAATTAAAACATTAGGCTGGATGTATGCTTCATATTTAGTGTGATCTGTCTGGTATGTCCTGCTCTCAGTCGGTAAAGTGCCAAGCACATGGGCTCAGTGAAGCCTCTCAAACTTCTGTCATGGGGGGAAACAGCTTGCTACCTATGATACCCACATTTTGAGGGATTTCATTTGAGGCATTCAGGGACAAGTCGTACATTGTACTGTGGTCACAGATGACTGTTTAGTTTTAGACCTCTAAGAAAGGCTAAGCAACATTTTCATAATGTCTCCATTTGTAGAGCTAATTTCCTTTAAGTGCCAGAGAATCAGAATGTTTTAAGTTTTAATGAGAGTTAAAGGGGAGCTTGGACAGCACTGTACAGGACACTGACTTTGCTGCTTATGAAACAAAAGGTAAAGAGCAATGATCAGTGTTACATAATTTTATAAATAGATTAGGATTGTTTCAAAATTGTTTATAAAATCAAGAGAATAAAAGCTGCGGGAATTCCACCTTCTAAATAACCTGACTTTAGAAATCTGGCTGTGCTGGCTTTAAAGACCCCTAGGCTTTTTTCTGTCTGTGCTATGGAAGGTGGTGACCTGACACCTAAATCCTTTGGTTTAAGTGCATCTCAAAGCAAGATGTTATGTAGAGATACAAATACAGGCTTTTGCCCCAGCATACCTGAGGAAGGTTATACTCAAAGCATCCCCTGTCTTTCTGCTTATGAAATTTTAAAATTATTATTACGTATTTTTTTGCTTTTCCCCTTCCATTACAGCATTTGCCTGGAGCAGTAGCTTCCCTTCTACATACTTATTTTTAATTACTCGTGATTGTTAGTGTTGGGTAATTTTGTTTGCCGCGGAAATCCCCTTGGAATGGCCTACAGACTTTGCCATAATTATGAAAGAAACTTCAGGCCTGCCATTTAGATTGTCACTTTGTATTTTGCTCATGATAACCTAGTACAACATTCTCTTCTAGCTATGTATTAACAGTACCCACATCTAAAAGCAATCTTAATTTATTTCTTCATTTTATTTTTAACATCCTTTTGGATGGAGTTCAAGATAAGTACAGAATAATGTCCTTTAGAAATCCATAGCTGGAGAGCCCCCTGCATCATATTGTCTTTACTCCAGCGCAGAGAGTAACTGTTTTGCACAGTGGTTCTGTTCTGCAGATGCAGTCAGAAAACAGAGGTCTGGTGTTATGTTGAGGAGCTGTGGGGCTTTCGTATGGATATTCTGTGCTGCGGGAAGGTATTTACACTCATGCAAACACGTATACCTTGATATTGCTGCATCTATAGAAAATTCCCAAGGTAGATGATCCTTTACTTGCTTTGCATCTTTGACAAATGGTCTGTGGTGGTGGTATCTGCAACAGCACGCACTTACCAAGAGAGAGAGCGTGCCCCGGTATGGACTGCTGTGAACACAAGTCCTGTTTGGCTTCAGAGGTGTTTACCTTCAGCAGAAGAATGGTACAGGGTGGACAAGTGGGGGCAGTAATATCTTGAAGTACTGCATCCAAATCTCTGAGAACCTCTGTGTTTAAAACCTTTACACGAACTCATTGAACATGAATTTGAAAGAGAAAGCAGCAGCCTGTTGTGATGGTAGAGACTGCATAGCATTTGGAAACAAAGGACTTCTGGATTAACATGGCAGAATTTGGGCAGCTTCAGTGGAACTACTCTGAGTTTATTCTAATAGAGCTAAAGGCATGGTTTAGTCTTCAGCTTTTTGTCTTAGTTGATAATCTGCTTGCAGTATCATAAAGTAAGAATTGTAATAACCTCCTAAATTTGTGGTATTTCAGAAAGAGGGTTAATATGGTACACAGTAAAAGAAAGTACATGCTTTATCTTGCTTTGTGTCTTAAGATTTGAAAAGATTAAACCACAGCCTTTAAAACTCTCGTATCTTGAAACAGCAAAAATGTCATTTGTTTAAAAATACCCTCAAACAAACAAAAACCAAACCTTAAAACTGGGACATGAAAATGAGATATAATTTAACTTAATTATAAGCCTTGAACAAGGAAACAGCATGTTCTCAGAATACTTAATTACAGCATTGTTTTTAGGTTGAGATTTTTTGGTGTGTGTGTTGCTTCAGTCCGTCTTAAGCAGAAAGAATAAAAGGCAAAGAAAACACGGAAGTACAGTAAACATCTTGAAATGCAGTTTCCTTCTTACTGGGAACCTATCACATGACTTGCTGGAAAATATTTATTTAAAAAAAATGCAGTTGTTCTTTGACAGCTGTAAATCTGCTTCTTGAGAAATAATATCCGATAAGATTTCTCAAGCAGCACTACAATATTTAAATGGTTTTAGTGTTGTATCAGTGAATTTAAGGGAAGAACACTGAAATGTTTGATTGCCCTGAAAACATTACTCATTGACAGATGAGGACAGAAACAGAGCAAAATTTGCACTGTTAAAGGTGAGACGATAATAATTTTAACTGAATTCTACCGCATGCAAAACCAGTTGGGGTAACTCAATCTAGGATGATAGCTTTTCAACAGCAAAGTTTCTGCATGGCCTTCTGCTGCCCAACAGTGTGAGTCCCAGCTATCCCTTTTTTAAGTTGGCAGCAGAAATTTTTTAAGAGAAAAAAAGATCAGCTTCTGTCTTTCTCTTTGAAGCAGTACTTCTCAGGACTGCATCCCACCTTGTTCTCTCACAGGTGAAAAAATCACCTGTGGTTGGATTGTGTATTTACATGGTAGGTGAATGGAAGGACTGGAATTTTTATATTGTATTGAAACGAAGGGTTGTCAGCTTGAAAGGATTTGTATCAAAAATAGATAGGCATGTTGACCATGTTCAGTCATGGCTTAAAGACAAATTTAGAGTGGATTCTTACGGTATGCTGAAATAGGTATGTGAAAGGCAGGAGCTGAAACAAAACTCCGGTGTCCCTGTTCTTGTCTTGCCCAGCTTTAGCTATGGGGGCTGGTGTGAAACATTCGCAGTTCATGGAGGTGAGCGAGATACCTCTGCACCCCCTGTACAGTGGAAACAGAGCATGAAATAGGGTGGGATGTTACACCTGGAGAGAGCTAAGGCCTTCCACGGAGCTATTTAAAAACTTGTTGCTTTAATTCCTGCTTTTGGGCCGTGAATGAAGGGATTAACCTAGCAAGAGCACACAGGAAAGCTACAGTGTGATTCGAAAACCGTACTTTGAGTTCTTTCTTGGGAGCTGATGCTTCTGTCCCTTTGCAGATGAATGTACTGATTTTTTATAAACAAAACCCACAGCCCTGCTTTATGAGGAAACCACAGTACTTTGAGATGTTCATGACGTTTGTTACGGTTTTATATGCCTCAGTAATTTTACGGAAAAAAGAAGGTGGAAGTCTGAGGCCATATAAAAGCCTCACGACTCGAGGGAGCCAATATTGACAGAACTCACTGCGGTGTTGTCACAGCTCTTCCTCATCCCTTCCTGCCTCCCTGCCGTTTTCTAGAGCTCCGAGTGCAATTGCCGCATCTGAGAGATTCGTAACCGTATTACAGCTCCTCGTATCATTGTTTCGCCGTGCGTCTTGGAGGCAAAAAGAAAACCAAGCCGCCCCTTCGCCGACTTGCTCGGGCAGGGTTGTGCACTGGGAGCC